>JAJOOD010020099.1:0-27479 GCA_029582525.1 Solanum tacnaense | reverse complement strand
AATAATCCCATCAGCACAACTACGATACAAGTAAGGCTCATCCCAAAATAATTTCTTCACATTATGCATAAACTTTTTCCTTTGGTGAAAAGACAAATTCGGGGGCACCAAATCGCTTGCCAAATAATTAGCAAAGTCTGTGAACCAGGAATCAGATCATGAGAAGTAGCCAATACATGTTCATCTGGAAAAACATCATTAATTTCAGCCTTATCACCAAGCTTTACCATAGCCTCTTCCTCTAATCTGGACAAGTGATCGACAACTTGATTTTTGGTCCCCTTTCTATCTTTTACCACAAAATCAAACTCTTATAGCAACAATAACCATCTAATCAACCTCGGTTTTGCATCCTTCTTCGCCATCAAATACCTCAATGCAGAATGATCAGTATGCACTATGACCTTAGTACCAAGCAAGTACGATCAAAATTTCTTGAATGTGAAAATCACCGCAAGAAATTCTTGTTCAGTCACAGTATAATTCTTCTAGGCCACATTTAGAGCTTTGGTAGCATAGTAAATAGGGTGAATATTTTATTCTCTCCTCTGTCCTAATACTACACCAAGTGCCACTCCATTCGCATCGCACATTACCTCAAACAGTTGTCCCCATTCCGGTGAAATAATGATAGTTGCAGTAACCAACTTCTCCTTCAACTCTCCAAATGCTCTCAAACAAGCATCATCAAAATCAAACTTATACTCCTTTTCTAGAAGTTTGCACAATGGATGTGCAATTTTAGAGAAGTCCTTGATGAACTTCCTATAGAAACCTGCATGCCCAAGAAAACTTCTAACACCTTCTACAGAGATAGGTGGTGGAAGCTTTTCTATTACCTCTACTTTTGCTCTATCAACCTCAATGCCCTTCTCAGAAATCCGATGACCCAGAACTATCCCTTCTTTCACCATAAAGTGGCACTTCTCCCAATTTAGCACCAGATTGCAGTCTTCACACCTTTTAAGCACCTCAGCCAGATGATCCAGACATCGATCAAAAGAGTCACCTACTACAGAGAAATCATCCTTGAACACTTCAATAGTGTCCTCCACCATAGTAGAAAATTATCGACATCATACAGCGCTAGAAGGTCGCTGGAGCATTGCACAACCCAAATGGCATCCGTTTGAAAGTAAAAGTTCCATAAGGGCAAGTGAAAGTGGTCTTCTCTTGGTCTTTCGGAGCTATAGAAATTTGATTGTAGCTTGAATAGCCATCAAGAAAACAATACCAACCATTGCTTGCAAGTCTATCCAACATTTGGTCCATGAATCGCATAGGAAAGTGGTCCGTCTTTGTTCAGGCAATCAACTTCTAGTAATCCATGCAGACTCTCCATCCAGTCACGGCCACATTGGAACAAGTTCATTTCTCTCATTTGGAACCACAGTAATACCACCCTTCTTAGGCACACACTGCACAGGACATACCCAACAACTATCTGCAATGGGATAAATAACTTCGGCATCCAACCACTTGATGAACTCATTTTTAACTACCTCTTGCATAGGTGGATTTAATCTTCTCTTGTGCTCGATACTAGGCTTGTGATCTGGCATGAGTTGGATTTTGTGAGAACAAATACCGGGAGGAATCCCAATAACATCCACAATAGTCCACCCAATAGCTCGCTTTATCTTCTTTAACACAGTCACCAAGCACTCTACTTGTCTCGCATTAAAATCTACCGCACTGATGACCGGCAAAGTATTATCTCTACCCAAGAATACATACCTCAAATGCGGTGGTAGAGCCTTAAGCTCCAATTTTGGTGCCACCACAATAGATGGTCTCACGGGTGGGTATTCACGATTCTTCATGTCTAACTCATACTTCTTTGGTTTTGACCGATATTCGCACCTATCGAGTGCAGCTACCAACTCATCGTACTCTTCAATACCATCACTATCGAAATGCATCATTACTGCTGCTAGTGCCTCAACACTTAGTCACTCTTCAATTTACACTTCTGTTCCACTCTCAAATCTGTAATTTATAGCAGATACCGTTTGGAGCTCACCACTCTTCTTTATAGACCTACAAATATTGAAAGTTGCTTCTTCATTGTTCAGTATGAACTTCATCTGCCCCTTCTCCATATTAACCAATGCACCCCCTGTGGCAAGGAATGGTCTCCCAAGGATGATGGGAACCTCAAAATCAACCTCACAGTCAAGAAACACAAAATCCGCTGGAAAGATGAATGACTCCAATTTCACTAGCACATCATGGAGTACACCAATGGGAGTTTTCACGGTTTGATCGGCCATAAGTAACCGCATCGTAGTAGGCTTTGGATCCCCTAGACACAACTTCTTATAAATAGAAAATGGCATAAGGTTGATGCTAGCACCAAGATCACACAATGCCTTAGCAAAGTGTAACAACCCTATAGTACATGGATTCGTGAAAGCACCAGGATCTTCCTTCTTCTGCACAAGTGACCTTGTAGCAATAGCGCTACAATGCTGCAATCTATCATCATCTTCAAAATTCACAGACCTTTTCTTTGTCACCATATCTTTCATAAACTTCACATACCAAGGCATTTGCTCCAAAGCTTCTATCAACAAAACGCTGATGGAAAGTTTCTTCAACATAGTAATAAACCTTCGATATTTACCATCTTTAGTCTTCTTCACTAACCTCTGTGGAAAAGGTGGTGGAGGTCTAGGTATGGGGACCACTTTCTGAGATATCTCCGCTTCTTTCTCTGTCGTATTCTCAGACTCTTCTCTAACCTCTACCACATCATATTTTTTTCTAATCTCAACATCCACCAAAGATGGCATAGGTGGATAAAGGGTTTGTTTACCCCCTCGAGTAGTAACTGCCACACAATGACCGTCATTCTTTGGATTCTGGATGGTATTGCTAGGAAGAGTGCCAGGTTGACGTGGGTTCACTATAGTAGACAACTGAGTCATCTGCTGCTCTAGATGCTTTATTGACACTGCATGGGCATCAACCTTTTGACCAATACCAGACAAGTTGTTTCTGATTTCCTTCACATTCTCATCACTTGCATCAAACCTTCTAATCATCTTCTGCATCATATCTTCAATACATGCCATATTGCCTCCAGCTTCCCTAGTACCAGATTCCCGATTTTGAGAATGAACATAAGGTCCAACCCGATCGTTTCTATTGCCATAGTTGTTTCGGTTGTAGTTGTTGTCGCGATTGAAGTTCCCATCCCGGACATATTGACCCTCTCGATTGTAATTGCCATAGTTCCGACCTTGGTTTCCTTGACATTAGTGCCAATTATCCGTGTTGGATCCTTGGGCATTTGGTAAAAAAAAACCCGTCTGATCATTTACCGCATAAGCATCCTTGTCATAGTAACAGTCTTCAACTGGTGGTGGAGTTCTAGTCAAGCAGTTCATCGCAGTAACCTTATATGCACCTCCGCTCACATGCTTCAATACCAACCCCAACTCGGTCCTCATCTGAGCCATCTCCTCACGAATCTCATCCGCAGACTGGTTGTTTGTAGCATGAACGGCAAATATGTTTCTCCCAGTATCCGACCTCTTAGTGCTCCATGCTTTATTGTTGCGAGAGATCTTCTCCAGTTTTTCTGCAATTTATGCGTATGTGCACTCACCATATGAACCTCCAGCAATAGTATCAAGCACTGCTATATTGTTGTCATCCTGACCTCGATAGAAATATTCCTTCAGCGACTCATCATCAATACGGTGATTCGGAACACCTCTTACGAACGCGGTGAATCTGTCCCAAGAGCTACTCACAGACTCTCCATGTATTTCCACAAAATTGTTGACCTTATATTTGTGATTGAGCTTCTTGGACACTAGATAATATCTTGCTAAGAAAACATCCTTCAGTTGGTCCCATGTATAGATTGAGTTATAAGGAAGCTTAGTGAACCATACAACAACATCGCCTGTCAGTGATAGAAGGAACACTTGCAATCCGATGAAATCCATATCCAAGTCTGGTCGACCTACACAGCTCTTGCAAACCACCCTTAGCTTGGCTATATGAGCAGGTGGGTCCTTCGATGGCAACCCCGAGAATAAGCCCCTCGCTGTAAGCATCTGCATCAAGCTACTGGTCACTATAAATGTGTGCCCCGGAGTTAAATGGGGTAGGACAAGAGGTCCATCAGAGTTAGAAATATTGACATTGCCCCTATAGTTGTCATGCAGTCGTGGTCCTGGTGGACCATGCACCCTTAATGCATCTCCCAATTGATTTTCAGCTGGAACCTGGTTCTCCCCACCAACTACTCTCGGAGGTTGCAACTCAACCGCATTGCCTAGATTGCCTCCGATAGGATTAACTTGCACTCTTTGATTGTTCATTCTTCGCAAAGTTCGGTTCAACTCTGGATTGTAAGGAGTAAGTGGTTCACCCTGGCTCCGTGTACTTGGCATACACTAGAGTCAGAACCTGAGAAAGACAAAAACAAAAAGAAAAAGTAAAATTAGGAAATATTTCACTAGAGTTCAATAATGTAGTTAAAATAAATTTTAAATTTCCTCGACAGCAGCGCCAAAATTTGATACGCTCAAATTACACCTCCCTAAAGAAGCATAGGTGATCGTTATCAAGTAAAGAACCCAACTTGTAGGTTGGGGTCGATCCAACGAGGAAAATGGTTTAGACTTAACTTTAACCAACAATTATATTCATTTACTCAAATCACTTCTAGAAACAAGTAATTAAAGGGGGGGATTTGTGAAAGAAGTTTTAAGAATTCAGTAAGTAATCAGTAAACAAAAGTCAATTTTGGTTGTTATCAAGATGAGAGAATTAACTAAGGTATACGTGTTACCCACAAGCTCATAACGCAGTAATCGTAGTAATATCAATCATTTCCTTGTGTATTATATGCAAAGTGATAAGCTAGGTATCGCTAAATCCTTGGTCCAGTATCTAGGGAATTTCACCCCGCACCTTGGTCCGGCTACGTGTGTATAATTTACTAACCCTTACCTTTACCTCATATTAGACATCATATCGATGTTTGGCTTAGTTATTACTTTGCACCAATGGACACTAGACTATTAGATAGTATCACACTAAATCTATGTTAATAATTCTTTTCTTGTTGACAACCTCCTTGTTCCGGCAAGTAGCAACAAGGCGAGTTCTAACGTTGCGCACCGTTAAAAAGGCTTTTAAACGAAAAAATTATCAATGAATGCAAAACACTATTCAAGAATTGCTTTTTTACTATTCATACTTTGTTAATCGTTCATGGTTCCCACAACCCTAGTTGTGGAGTTTAGTCAACCAGAATTATATGTACACAATTCATTGTTTTAGATGAAAGAATTGTGAACTTGCATAATTGAGAATAACAAACCCGGAATTTCAACTTGAATTTCAAAATCAAAACCTTCAAAACCAACTTAGGAAATCAAGAATTGTTAGGTTTGCAAAAAATATAAAATCCCAAGTCACAAAGTAGAACTAAAGTAATAAAGTCTAACCCCTGAAATGAGGTTTTCATGCCCTATATATAGAAAAATAAGTCCTAACTAAAAAGGTAACGAAATAAGGAAATTATGTTTGGGTACACGTCTTCTTTCCACGAGACTGAGTCATGGTCCGTCAGTGGATCTACAGTCCGTTAGTCCCTTCCGTCACTCAGGACTTGTGCAATATTTTCAACTTTCAAAACTCAACTTCTCTGAAGCAAACGACGGACCACCAGTACGTACCGTAGAACTATCTATGGTCCGTCGATCCCTCTCCGTACCTCCACGCTTAGAATCTTCAAAAATCAGGTACTGGAACCCTCGCAGTATCATTCTACGGATCAGTAGTGCGCTCCGTAGATCAATCTACGGACCGTCAATGGTCACCGTGGTTCCACACTTGGTCAGATTTCCCTGATTTGCCTTCCATGTCTTGCCTGCTGATCTACAATCACCATGTACGGAGCGTCAATGGATCTATGGTCCGTAGATCACCTCCGTAGATGCCCTTTTCTGCATATCTTTCAGCTGTCTCTTTATTTCTGCGTCCAAACATATTTCCTGCAAAACCACATTAAAAACACATAAAAACAAATACAAAAGGCCCTAGACACACACAACTCTTAAGTGATATGTATTAAAAATACCGTAAACTCAGGGTATATCAGTACTTGACCCCGAAAGGTTCTTGTACAAGCGTCGTAGCATTCACAACATGAGATAATCGAAATAGTGCAGAATTAAAACTTTCTTTTAATAAAACCAACAGTCGAAAAGTATGTTAAAACTCGTTTATAAAGCAGCGGAATACTAACGTCTCACATGGTCATCTTAGACACAATCTCAAATCATAATAGGGACAAGACCCTTTACAATCGATAAGAATACTAAATGTCTATTACATCAAAAGAAATGAATGAAACATATAGTTCTTGTCCTCGAATCCATGAGGACATACCAAGTCTTGGAGGAATAGAAATCCAAGTCTTGAACAAGAAAAATCCACCTAGTTACCACAACCTACACTTGTAGTAAACATGAAGAAGAATGGGGTTAGCACAATTAAGTACTAAGTATGATGACCATGCAAAAACATGTTTTAAAAGGGGACATTTTGGTTAGAAACCATGCATTATGCCACTTTTTGAAATAGCATGAACCATAGCATAAGAGACATACAATGCAAGTATAATTATCAAAGAAGTCATAAAATCACAGTTAGACAATATCACATGTAAACCATTACCTTCAGCTTAGACCTTCACCTCAAGTAACCCTCATGCTATACCTTGTGCAATGAATGGATAGCATCCCATACCACTATCCACACTAAGGAACCACACTAAGGTCACCAAAAGTGAACTCACCTTCCATTCCTTTGTACCTTTTCACAATATCCATACGAAAGAGACATAAACCTTACATAAGTCAACTTAGTACATTAGGAGCATTACCTAAGACACCCCCTAAGTCATACTTGTGCAATGTGCGAGTAGCATCCCATACTACTGCTCACACTAAGTAATCCTTTGAGGTCATCATAAGCAAGGCACATTCATAATCAATAAGACATAATAAGGAAGTAACTCACGATACAATTCAAGCATAGCATACATCTTTACATTTAAACATATAAGAGTCAACATTACTCAATAAATTCATTTAGATCACTTTCATTCATTAGACCTTAGGTCACCATTCTCGTTAACTTTATCATAAGAGGACATTTATACATTTAGTGGACTTTCATACAATAGCCATTAAGGCTTTGAGAATTCATTATGACCCTCTCAAAGCCTACTCGTTCAATGTATGGATGGCATCTCATAATACCACCCACACGTCATAGAACTTCTCAAGAAACCATACTAGACATGTCACATGATGGGAATAATTGTTTGACAGACATAGACAATGAGAGTTAGGTCATGGAATCCGGTGTCATATAACCCCACACCGTAAAAGGTGATCAACTTGCCTAAGGTCGATCGGTATTTAGCTTAAGTGGATCCACTTGCTATCCTATGCGGGCACATAGTTATTGAATAAGGAGGTTCCTACTAGATACCCCGCTTCAACTGATGGATGGGCATCCACCTCAAGAGATTTCTACTAGATACCCCGCCTCAACTCATGGACGGGCACCCATCTCATTCAATATCCTCTCAGTGCTTAGTCTACATTCCCGTAGAGTAATTCATTATTAAGGGAAAAAATATTGTTACTACATACTCCGCGTACACTCATGGATGAGTATCCATCTCATCGGATTGCTACTAGATACCCCACCTCAACTCATGGATGAGTATCCATCACATCCCAACATTCATTCATTGGATAGCTCATAGATTCAAAGATAAGAATAGCCATTCACCTAGGAATCCCATTATCATTCATTAGTGAGGGATATAAAGATTGCTACTAGACACTCTGCGTCTACTCACGGATGAACATCCATCTCAAACCCCATATTCATTTATTAGTTTACAATTGAGAATAGCCTTTCAATTAACACATCTTCATTAACATCATCTTAGAAACTTCATTCATTATTCATTCATTCATTCAAGAGTGTGTGCATGCCTGTGAGAATAACCTTTCACATAGAACCTCATCATTCATAAGTTATAATCAAGAATAAGACTTCAATGATAAAACTATTACATTCTAAACATGACCACATATAACTTCATTGGATTCACATTCACATGCTTAGTAAGTAAACACCTCCACCTTTCAAGTGGATCAAGAGTCAAGTACATTCTACTTCAACATATAATTTAGTCATAACTCGCCTTCAAGGCCATGAATCTCAAATAATCAACATACCAACAATTTTCCATAAATAAGGCATAGATAATGATACAATTCAATAACCTAAAGCAATTTAGCTTTCATAATCAACAAACACACTTCATAAAGGCACAATTTAGGAATTGAGAGTAATCATGGGTTCATAGAGTATTTTCATCATAAACCATCAATTAAATACCAATACAATCAATAAATGACATTAGAAACCATTTGAAATCGTTTGACGAAAGAACCCATGATATTGAGTAAAACCCTAGGTTTTTTTCATGAACTTTAAAACTTTGAAAACTTCTTTGAAATTGACTCTAGGGTGAAAGATAATCCTAGATGAAGGATCACCATACCTTTACTAAGATCCCCAAGAAATTTGATGAAGAAACCACCTTGAATCCAAACCCTAGCTTTCACCTCTTATTCTTCCTCCTTGAATTA
Organism: Solanum tacnaense; assembly: GCA_029582525.1. NCBI lineage: Eukaryota > Viridiplantae > Streptophyta > Magnoliopsida > Solanales > Solanaceae > Solanum > Solanum tacnaense. The sequence continues at coordinate 18,774 of JAJOOD010020099.1, read as the reverse complement.
CAGAGAGAAATATTGAGAGAGGAAGAACTTCTTTTGATTTTGATTTGGGTTTGTTAAAAGGTGATTTAATTGAAGGAATTTAGGTCTTAAAAAGGTTATATAGTTGCTAGGAAAGAAATAGAATAATAGGGTCACAACTTGGGAAAAGAACTAGGGACCCTTAAAGTTAAGACTTAAAAATTTGGACCTTGCCAATCTAAGCAGCCCTTTTGGAACCTTGGGCTCGCCAAGTGCACTAGGCGACTCGCAAAGTGCACCCTTGGCTCGCCCAATTTTCCAGTAGGCTCACTGGTTGGGCAGTCCATTAGGCGAGGTGGGGTACCATTGGGCGACTCGCCCATTCCCTTTGGTGATCAAGTGTCCCCATTGCCAAAAGGTCCTTAATGAACAAGGTTTCTCCTACTCCTTCTTGCTAGCTTAGACCCTTGACTTTCACCCTAGGCTTCTTCCATACTCAATTAAGTCCTAAAACAGCCTAGTCATCAACCTAAAGTCATACTAACTCACACAATGAGGCTCTAGTTCAACCTAACCTTTTGCGAGTCATTCCATTATCCCCCACTTGGGAACATTCGTCCTCGAATGACACTTTAACACATTAAGGGAAAAACGACTCAAGACTAGTAGTCCATCAACCATGAAGCATTTTTAAAAATGCACAAAACTAGGAGGAAACATCAACTACACATCAATAAGCTCAATGCACACAAGAAGGTAGGAACTACATCTACGAACTCATTATGCACAAAAACATCAACATTTCTCTTTTCTTTGGAGGAACTTCCTTCTCCAAGTCATAACATCATAAGGCAATTTTTGCAACTCTTCCAATAACACATTTAGTCATGCTCAACAAGTCAACTCATGAATTATTTAGGCAACTCATCATAAATGCATATCAACATGAGGAACACAATAATGAAAACTCATTTTCCCATTTAAACAAGAATCCAACTAGAACATGCATAACATAAGGAGATTATGTAAACACATATTCACACAAGACTCCAATCATGAAACAAGCTACAAGGAAACTCTAAGTCTCAAGCTTAAATAGAATAGAAGGAAAGAGATAAGGATACCACCACTCTTAACAACCTTGCTATTCATCATACTATCCCCCACTTAAGAGAAAACCCACTAAGGCTAACATGATCACAACATAAGGACTTCAACAAGACATTCACAACTCTAAGGAACTATCAACATACCACAGCTTTAAAACTAGGAAGGTCCTTATTAAGCAACTCTTGCTCACGACAACCTTACCGACACCACTCAAAGTCTCATATGAGTTTACCACACCGAGTCTAAACTCCTCAAACTCTCTATACCTCTTAAGGTGAGAATCAAGCAAACCTAACTCATGAACATCAAGGATACTAAACTACCTTGCTATCTAAGCACACTGTCTCCCCCTATAGGGGTAAGCCTATACAACACTCTTACAACATCACTTCTTTCAATTATAAGATTGGAGCAAAGCATCACTAAACCTTCACACTCATCACACAATGATGATTCCAAACACGGTAAATTTCTCTTACACCCTCTTTTAAGGAGTCTACTCACTCAACACATTTCTAAAGCACCTCATTCATCAAATCTTTCAACTTACCTCAAACTGATCATAACATTCTACCAACCACACATAACCACAATAAGCATCAAAACTCACATTTTCTCCCTCGATCCTTGCAACATAAGCCTTTCAAGTAGTCACATCTTCAAGACCACCAGATAAGGAATAAGAGAGAGAACTTACGGAGTTAAGATCTATGGCACAACCTGAAGAATGATGAAGGAAGTGAAACTTTCTAACATCTTATAGCCTCTCGCTCATAGATTTGTCGCGATTCACACCGATGAACAAGACTCTACTAGACGTGGCTTGTGAGACATCAACCCTAAAGACCTTTCCCAAAACCTCATGCTCTGATACCAAGTTTGTCATGCCCCGAGGGCACCCCCTAAATGTGACAGTGCGTATTTGACCCCGAAGAGGTCTCGTACAAGCCACTTAGCATTCATAACATGAGATAATCAAAATAGTGCGGAATTAAAACTTTCTTTTAATAAAACCAACAGTCGAAAAGTCTTTTAAAACTCATTTATAAAGCAGTGGAATACTAATATCTCGCATGTCCATCTTAGCCATATTCTCAAATCATAATAGGCACACGACCCTTTACAATCGGTAAGAATACTAAATGTCTATTACATCAAAAGAAAGGAATGAAATATAGAGTTCTTGTCCTTGAATCCATGTGGACTGTAACGACCCAGGGGTACCCCCCTAGAAATTAACATGGCATAGTTCACCCCGAAGGGGTCTCATACAAGTCCTAACATCTTCATAACATAAGAAAGTAGATATAATGCAGAAAACTAAAACTTTACATTCGAAGTTCAAACTTCATTTTCATAAAAGGAAAATAGTAGGAATCTAGACTCTTCGTCTCACATACACCATCTAAACATAAGAATACAATAGAAAATCTCAAATAGGGTCCATAGCCCTTTAGACATAATAGTCTCATAGAAAGAAGTACAAAAGTCTATTACAATAAGAAAGAACATAAAGTAGCATCAAATGTTTGTTCTCAGATCTTGAGGACCTACCACAAGTCTTGGAGAAGTAGAATCCAAGTCTTCTTCAAAGTAAGGAGTAGAGATCACCTAGTCGGAACCTACACTCATATAATGTAGAAGGGAAAAGGGGGATAGCACATAATATGTACTAAGTATGGAAATATGCACAAAAACATTAAAACATGCAAAATGACATTTTATTGAAAGATATGCATATATGAGGTTTTGAAACCAATTTGCATCATGAACACAAGATACAATCCAATATCACAATTATATTCTCAAAATAGTAAAGGTATAACCTTAGCAACCCCTAAGGTCCACTTGTGCAATGTATGGATGGCATCCCATAATATCAACCTTACTAAGCATTCCTTAGGAACTACCTCAACCACACATGTTACCCTTAGGCTACATCATATTCAATAATCACAATAGAGCATTAGTCATGTATAACATTTGAACTAAAGGACAAGTCAATCATAGCAACTATCCATTCAATATGCATGCATGTATTCATGTCTCAACATAATAATAAGAACCATTTCTATCATCCTACTAAGTTTACTACTGCAATGTAAAAGTGAAGTCCCATACCCCCACTCCTACCAAGTAACCTTACTAGGAAGTTATAGAGTAGTTAATGATTCATTAATTATTTCATTATCTAGGGAAAATCAACCGTAATCGACATAAACCATGAGATCCACATGGAATCCGGTGTCGTATAACCTCACACCGAAAGAAGGTTTTCTACTTGCCAAGTTAGAACAACATATATAGCTATATAGGTGGATCCACTAGCTAAGTCGTGTGTTGGCACATAGTTAAGGGATAGGGAGATTGCTTCTAGAAACCCTACCTCTTGTATTACTGGAGGAGTTCCCATATCATTTGTTCACTAAGATGACCCTACCTGTTGCATTAACGGAGGGGTCTTTACCTCATTATCCATATCCACTCGCTGCTTAGTATTATTACCAAATTAGTATAATTAGTCTTTCAATTGTATCTACATGTGTGAAGGAATATTCAGCCTTTCATTCAATACAATTCAATAAGTAGCTCATAGATTCATTAAGCTGAGAATGAACTTTCAACCTAGAATCAATACTATTATGTGAGTAGAACTTTCACATTATCAGTCATAGTGTCTTCATGAGAATCATACTTTCAATCAACACAATACACAACTTTCATTTTAGACAATTCATACAATATCAATGTAACAGATAAGTGAAGAAAGACCATTCACCAATACCTCACCTTGCACCATTGCCATAGAACCTTTACCTTTCAAGGAATCCCAACTTCATATACCACATTCCTCAATGTGTACATAACCCTAGAAATTTACCCCTTTCAAGGTCATGAATCAAGTACCAGACTTACACCTAAAGATACTACAATAGGCATGGATCAAACAAGATTCAATAACTAAATAATCATAGATACAATTCATAATAATCATGTTGCATCAATACATTTATCCACATTCATGAAATTGGGGTCATGGGGGTGAACATGGGTTCAAGGTGATTTTCACAATAGAAATCACCAACTAACACCAATTCATCCATAATATAAGTCAATTAACATAATGAAAATGTTTTTAGGATCAACCCATGGCTAGAATAGAAACCCTAGTTTTTAGTCAATATAAGAGTTTTGAAGGGCTTCATCAAGAAACTATTCCATGAATCAAGATCCACATACCCTAATTGATGTTTTCCCACGAATTTGAAGTGAAAAGCTTGAAGTTTGAACCCTAATCTTGAGCTTCTTCCTTGTTCTTCAATGGTGTTTTGAGAGAGAATGTTTTCAGAGGGGGAAGTGGGTTTGATTTCAGTTGTGAGGGGTTTGGGTTACAAGACTTATTTTCATACTTAAAAATAGTTTAATATACTTATTATAACAAAAAATGACCGTTTTAACCCTTAATAGACTAATTAATAAATAACTAAACCACCCCCACCTTGGCCGAGCCAAGGCAGTGCACCAATGCCCCATCCACGAGTCCCCGTCCACGGGGCGTGGATTGAACCACGGGCTGTACTGGACACTCGTGGTTTGGTACTAAGAGGGTGAGAGCAAGTGTTTAGGTGAGGAGACTAAGTCTCAACTCATGAGACCCTTCCACGGAGCGTGAGTAGGTCTACATAGCGTGTTGCATGCTCGTGGTTTAGGGCTGTGGCATGGAATTTGGGGTAATTTTGTTGAAGGCTAATGCTGGACTCATGACTTCCATCTTCAGGGCGTGATTCATCCTATGCCTCCTAGGTTACCCCTTCATAGATGAGGCTATTTTGGACAGCTTTGTGGACCTTCCCTTGCGTCCTCATCATGGACCCTTGAGGGGTCCTAAGGGGGTCGTGCCTTGACGTTTAGGCACTAGAACCATAGTACTAGGTTAGGAAGATTCGTTTAGGACCTTAAACTTACGTTTACACTTTATTAGGCTACTAAACTATACGTTACACTCTAGCTTAGGTTATTAGACATACGGGGTGTTACAATCTCCCCCTTGGGAACAATCGTCCCCGAATGTCGACCAAGACATCAAACTAAGTTATAAACTTCAACTAACAGCCCACAATGCAAGAACATAAAAAATGTGCAAAACTTACAAATGCACAATTCACAACTTGCACTATTCGAAAAAGAGGAAACTTCAACTCTAATTCACAACATAGGCCAAACAATATAAGAAGTAGGAATCACACCTACTAACTCCATATGCATAAAATTCATCAATTTACATAAGCATGGAAGAAACTAACTTCTCCAACATCAAGTAAGCTCTTCATCAAAACATAGAGCAAGAAGTGCCATCTCAACAACACATCATTTATGCACATCCATCAATTTATCTCATGGAGTCAAAAAATGCAATTCAACATGAGGAACATAGGTATCATGAAAACTCAATGCACATCAACATGAATTCTCAGAAGAACATGCATAATATAGGGAAATCATGAAAATTAAGTAGAACACATGACTCCCAAAATATTAGACTTAAATAGGAACTATTTACCTCTAGCTTGACTAGCTGTAGAAGGAAAGAGATAAGGGAAGCGGGACATCATGTCAGCCCCGGCCTCCCATGTAGCACCCTCGACTAGGTGATTCCTCTATAGAACCTTAACAGAGACTACTTTTTTATTTCTCAACTTTTTCACTTGTCGGTCCAAAATCTCAAACGGGACATTTTCGTAAGAAAGGTTATCATCAAATCCTAAACCTTCTAAAGGAATGATGGACACCAGCTCATCAATACACTTTTTGAGCATTGAAACATGAAACACCGGGTGAACTGGGGCCAACTCATATGGCAAGTCCACCTCGTAAGCAACTTTCCCAATACGCTTCAAGACTTGATATGGGCCCACTTACCCTTTGATGAATTTCCGTCATCGGCCCTTGGCCATTTTACCTGTCTATTTCTCTTTCTAAGCCTTGACTCTTCCACTTGTTGATCATGTACCATCAACCTAGAGATATCCATGTTGTCATGGAGAATTGCCTCTCAGGACTCTTCTTTAATAGCATCAGATACACTGGTGACAAAGCGACTCATTTCATCTCTTGGATTAGACACCAAAGAGGGAGCATATTTGGGCAACTTATTGAATTTCAAGGAGTATTCTTGGACACTAATTCCCCCTTGATGGAGGTTGATGACTTCCTCAACCTTGGCTTCCCTCTTGTCATGGGGAAAGAACCTATCAAGGAACGCCTTCTTGAATACTTCCCAACTTATGAGCCCTACCCTTATAGGCCTATTGTCCCTCCATTGTGTGTACCACACTTGGGTCACGTCCTTCAATTGATATCCGGCCAACTCGGCTTTCTCATTAGATGCGACCCCCATTGCCTCCACTATCTGTAGACCTTTTCTAAAAAATTTTGTGGAACTTCATTAATTTTGGAACCCAAGAAGATAGGCGGGTTCATCCTAGTTAAGTCGCTTAACCTTGAAGCTATGGTACTTACATTAAGATTTGGGCGGACACCAACTTCCCTAGTTGCATAAGTGATGTTTAGAATTTCTCTATTCACGTAATCAATGACACAACTTCCAGTACAAGTGTCTACGATCGTGTGATAGTATAGTAACCCAACCAAGGGTTGGGGTCGTGTCGTAAGGGAGAGGTCTTGAGAATTGATAGAAAAATAAAATTTAGTTCTAACTAGTCGTAGTTAAAGACATTAATCAGTAAAACCATTGTAAATTAAAGAGGGGGAAACAAAAGTGTTAAATATCAATGGGGGTTTTGTCACTAGTAAGTAAAAACAACAAAAATAACAAGAAATCAAGTATGAAGAAGAGATCTTGGGGTGTGACCGCAATACAACTTGAGATAAATAGTTGGACAATGCTTTCGATAGGAAATTTGCAAGATAATAGTGACTAAGCTAAACTTTAGATGGAAATAAGTTCCCTCTTGGCCAACTTACCCCATTTTAAATGCGTTCCTCCCGGACACCCACTTACCGCATGAAGACCAGCCTACGCCTTACTCCACTCACTCTCTCGAGCTGAGTGTTAGGAATTGGGACTACGGCTCACCCTCTCGGGATGAACCTCATGTCGACTCACTCCTTAGGCCATCAGTCTAGTGGTCTTGGTTTCGCGACCTCCCTCTCGGGCAAGCCGAAAACACATGGGTGGCTTTGTATTTGCAACTACAAACAAATTAAATTAAACCACAACCACTAGGTCAAATCACCATCTAACCTATCAGCAAGCAAGACCCAACAATAATATCAACACATATTTGCAAAATCACACCCAAGAATGGGGTTTTTAGCCACATATCAAGAAATAGAAATGTATGGCTTCAATGATGTTGAAATCAAATGGGTATAGAGAAATAAGTCTTGATTTGAGCAAAGAATGAAGAATCCAAGAGACCCACTTCCAAAATGGAAGAGATGAAACCCTCTTCTTCTTCAAGTCTTCAAACCCTTACAAACTTGAGAGTAAAATAAAAGTTCTAAAATAAAACTATGATACTCAAAAAAATTCTTTCTAAAATCTGATACTAAGCAATAACTCTCAACGAGTAATTATAGTTTTCAAAAATCTGCGCTGTGGCGATCACTCGGCGACATTAGTCGGAATCGCCGATCGACTCGGCGATTCGCCCTTTGGTGTAATTCATCGCTGTCCTGCACCATTTTTTGGCATCATCGTGCTCTGGGTCATTGGGCGAGTTAGTACTGCTTCGCAGAAATTCTCGGTGATTCACCGACTACTCTCTTTTTCCGCCGACTTGATCCTTTCCTTCAGGGCTCAGCACACTGGAACAAAAGGTGAAGTGAGACCCTTCGGCGATTCGCCAAGTGAACTCGGTGATCCTCAGGCCTTCATTTTCTCGCTCCTTTCAGCCTTTTCGTTCCTTTTTGCAAAATAGTGTCCATGCATTCGTTCCAACTTCAAATAACTGAAACTTAAAGGTTTTCATCAGATATTGAGATGATATAAGCATTTGAGGACACAATTTCTATTAAAATATAGCCCTAAATGAGTCCAATTTGTGGACTCCTCAACACCCCCAACTTAAACTTTTGCTTGTCCTCAAGCAAACTCAAGTTCAGTTGTTCAAAAAGGGTGTCTCAAATAGTGCTACACAAAACTCAATCATGAATGTACACAACAAGACTTCAAACTACTTATGCGAAGATATAATTATGTACTCAAAGATTCAAGTTGTGACACACCATTACCAAATATTCTCATGGTCACAATACTTTCTATTAATGTAAGTTCGAGCTTAATGAAAGTATTTCAATGCCCTCACACAAAGAATGATTCCATATTCACACACAAAGGCCAATCAATTTAAGATCAGGAATCAGATGCAACGCACACACTTAAAAAGAGGAACACAATGCATGATTTTACCCATAGGTTTGCCCTTATTTTACAATCGACTTTCGGTTCGGCTTACTTAAGATCAAAAAGGTCTTTTCAAGGCTTGTAATGGGGTTGAGTGCATAGGTATGGTCATTTAGGCTTAATGACTTCTTCATCCTCATGAGATGCGGTGTTCTCAAAACGTCCTTTTCCCCTCCCTTATCACTTTTTCTTCTAGTGCTTCTAAGTTATCATTTCATTCACTTTCCATGTATTGCTTGGAAACCCAACTTTTGCACCTTTATTAAAAATTTGTATATATATATATATATATATATATATACTTTTTTTTAGAAGGGTTTCCATTATGTTTTGCAATACCATGGGTTAGAGAGACTTTTTCTTGCACTTCTTGATTTTTCCTTTTCCGTTTCACCATACCCCCAACTTAGGCTTTTGGCCTAAGTTGGCTATTCACTAAACGATAAATCAAGAGGGTTATTGGTAGTAGGTCAAGTAAGGTCTAAGGTTCATCAAGTTTCTTCCAAAGAAAGATAAGGCTCAAGGGGTGTTCAAAAGAGTTTGACATGCTCACGGGTAGGCCACAAAAGAGGTATATGTCAAATTTGGCTCACACTCTTTAAAGTTGCCTAAGATCATCTCAAGAGTACATCTTTCCAAATCAATCAGACTAACGGGGCAAATTCTAGGTTTATTTATGCATAGTTCAAAGTAAGCTAATCACACAAGGCATCAATACTTAAGTTAAACAAGACTACACACTTTCGCCAGTGTGCAACGCTCATTACAAGAGAATCAATTCGATAAATGGCTAATCACAACAAGATGCAAAGAGTTCACATATTGTCTATGCAACATCATTCGGTCTCGTCGTAGCTGCACATTCACGCTTGTTCAATTGAGAGCAATATTCAAGATATCAGTATTGATCGGAACTGAGACTTAAATTTTGCAAAAGAACAGCCACTTTCAACACAAGTGGTGGCGAAATTTTTTGAAAAATAAAAATTATTCGGAAGGGTCAAAATTTGCATCAATTAAAATAAAAAAGAGGAGCCATGAGCTCAAACATCCACGAAAGGCAATATATAACACAATTAAAAATAAAACAACCCAAATATACACAACATGAATATCCAAAAGAAGCAAACAAAGTGGGTCTCACCCTACCACAAATAAAAAGTATTTGTCCTCAAATGCAAATAAGAGTGTTCAAATGTAAACGTATAATAAGACTAAGATGGAGATAAAGAAGGGTCCTGCCTATGCAGTCTCTCTCCCTGTCAGAGTCTTAGTGGTTGGCGTAGCAGTCTGTGCATGGGCCTCAGTGCCCGGAGTAGCCTCAGACAAAATAGCAATGCCAGATCCACTGGGAACTGCTGTGGACCTCTCAGTCGACGATATCTGGATCATCGGCTACACAACTGCTCCTATAAGATCTGGCAAGTCTCTGAATATGCCCTCATCTCTATTCTTTTGTGTCTCCTCAGCATTCACAGATATCAACTCCTCCTCAGTCTCTGCATTCGACTTTGCATGCCCTACATCATCCCTCTGTACATCTCCGATAGTAGCTGGAGGAATCCCTGAGGTCTCAGGGGCATACTCATCATCCTTTCCCTGTATCAGTATAGTGAAGTCGGTAGCCTTCAAATATGCTACATCCTTCTAGAACTCTGCAATTTCAGCTTTTAATGTTGAAACCTCGGGTGTCTCCCCCTGTCTGTTCTCGCATGCAGTGAATCTGGTAGTCAGATCATCAATCATGGTCCTAAGAGGGGTCAATGCATTCAGGATGACACTATCAATCATCCCTGGGATGGATCTCTCCAATTGCGTTGCCCTCACATCCATTGAATAGGCTAGTCGCCCCATTTCCAGGATCATGGCATGAGTAACCCTGGTAGGTTGAGAAGAAGATGAGGCACCTTAGGTCTAAGAAGAAGGGGCAGGTATGCCTGAAGACTCCGAGACCGGAGTAGACGAAGGTTCTTTTGTTGGTTATGAGTTAACATCAACCTCTGGAAAAATATCTGCTGGAGCTGCTCTCCTCCCATCACCCTTCTCTCATGTTAAATCGGCCTCTATAGGCCGGATATTAGTGGTGGAAGATGGGGTGACCTCTATATCGCTAGCAGGATCCCGGCGTACTCCGGCACGCCGGTATAACTTAGTGATCAGGACAGGAAAAGGTAGAGATGTCTGTGTCTGTTTGGCTCTCATAGATATCTCGTGTGAAACTAGCAGTCCCAAGTCGATCCGCCCCCTAGCCATGATAGAAGAGAGGCAAGCTCCCTTAGGATGACGCATAATGGACTTGTTCTGGGATGGCATGATAGTGCTGCTGATGAAGCCAAACAAGTACCGGGAGGCAATGTTCATATCTCTCTTCTCATTCGGACTTCCGGCGCCCATCCACCTCGGGGTGGTGTTCGAGATCATTGGAGCTAACCAGCCCTTTAAGTCATCCAGGGATGGAGAAATAGGAAAACCTTGGTAGGGCAGTACTGAGTGCAGCGGTCGACCCAATACAGTATTAATGTGCTCGCAGTGATACTCCACATCCTTGCCTTGAACCATAACCACTTCACCGGTCGGAACTCGCCAGCCTTCTTCATATTCTTTGGGACCAATTCTCCATGGGCTACGTAAAATTCCTAGACCCAGAAAGGGATGTAAGGACCCCGTGGGCTAGTGAACTGCTCCAACTCATGGTATCTGAGTGTGTCAAGCACATCACCGTGCTTGCCTTCCAAACCCTCCACAAATAGTAGCTTTTCTTCTAGAATGGTTCGTAAGCGATCGCCTTTCAGTCTGTTTAACAGCGTCTGTGGGGGAACTATGGGAGGTGCAGGAGTTACTGAGGGTGCCTGGGCTGGCACTGATTTATAGTTGGAGGAGTGGCAGTTGAGGGAGTACTAGCGGCTGTGTGCTGAAACCTGATCTGGCGTGCATCCCTTCGATTAATCAGAGGCTGTTCATCCTCTGGTTCATCAAAATCTGGCTCAATAGCCACTCCTTATTTAGCTATATGTTTCTTTCTCTTGCCTTTGTCTCCCGGTCGGAAGTTATCCCCTCTCCTCTTTGGAGGATTTGATCCTCCTTCATTGATTGTAATGCCTTTAGTCTTTTTCTGTGGTTTCTCAATTATGTTTGTGCGAACCATATCTGCAAAAGATGCAGGGAAGTTAAGAACACAATCACGCTTTAGTACAACAAATCTTGTTGTAGAAAAACTCGTCGGTCCCGTCGGTGAGTCGCCGAACCACTTTGGCGAGCTAAATCTGGCTTGCCGATGAGGTTGGCTAAGTAAGGAAAGAAAGTCGGCGATAGGAAAGTCCTTTCGGCGATAGGCCGAATACGTTTGGCAAGCAAGGGTTTGTCCGCCGAAAGCTACAGTGCATAAGGGTCTCAGGGGTACCATACGAAAGGTGATCAATATTACCTTCGGCGAGTCACCGAGTGCCTTCGGCGACCCATGGCTTCTCTTCGAAACTTATAGTCTCATCTAACTTGACTTGATATTAAGGGCGGGATGGAGACATTGGGCGAACTGCCGAACAACTCGGCGAGTTCGACCCAGCTCGCCGAATGGTTCAACGTGCCCATTTTCAATCCATCTTCTCGAATTCAATCCTGCAAACCCTGAAAGCAAAATCAAAGCATGCAATAATGTAATTCAAACAAGACCCATATTACCCATCACCCCTAAACACTCAAATTTTCCCCGAACTTGCCGCATTTGGACATATGACGATGTTTGCTCTTAAGAGCGGTGTCACCCTCTCTATCATTTAGCAAATGTTCGACATTCAACACAAACAAGGGCTACTCAAACTTCACCCAATGAATTAGAACAACATGCGATAAAAACCCAACTCATTTTAAAGCACATAGATTACGAACATTCGACAATCAGTTATCATAGGCAAGTTTTTGGAGTTAAAGTACGCATATAATCATTCTAATTCTATCAGAGAGGCCCAACACACATCACTAAGAGAGAATTATCGCAAATGAGTACAAAAGCATTCAAATGTAAATATGGGAAAAGGAAACCAACCTTCAATGTCAATTAGATTTAATTTGAAATGCTAGGCGGCAAAGTATTCCAGTGACGACCACAAGTCCCAAATTAAAAAGCTAGAGTAATGCTAAATTAAAGAAAATGCTACCTTAGTGCAAAGTTAGGAGATTTGTGAGCGAGGGAAAATGAGAGATTTTAAATTTGGACCTATGGCCGTTATAAACTGTTCAGTTTGCTCTAGTTTGGCGACGTTAGTTGCGATCACCGATACACTCGGCGATTCGCCGAGTGGTCCCTTGTCCCATAGATTGTTACAGGCTTGTTAATTTCTTGGGAAAAAGATGGCGGTCTAAGTTGAGATCACCGACCTGATCGGCGACACGCCGAACTGTTCAGCAGTTCGTCGACTGACCATTTTCTAGTCAATCTGCATTTTTCATCACGTTTCATCATTCAAAACTGCACCACTAACACACCATTATATGTAAAATAAAATGTAAGTATTTAAAACCTTAGGTTTCCTCCCAAGAAGCGCCTTATTTAACGTCGTGGCTCGACGCGAATCCTTATTCACTCCCCATTGGTTGGGTTGGCCCTAGAGTCACTAGGTAACCCCAATAGTTCGTTTGAGTGAAGAGGAGGCACCGCATAATTTAAGAGTGTCCTGATCAGTTGGATCGATCTAGATTGAGAGCCAACTATTTGATTCAACACTGGAAAACTCTCCGTCATCTCTTCCAATAGTCAATCCTGTTCGGTGACTTTTTGAAGAATGATTTGGAGTGTGTCCTCGACACGATTGTTCTCCTTGTCTCTAGACTGCTTCCTCTCGTGAGGAGGTATGTACCTCCCAGGACTCTTGTAATGGTTTTCCACCTCTGTTATTCTGGTGGCAAACTCATTCAGCTGAGTTACCAGTGTGGTTAACTCGAAGTCTCTCTTGACTTCTTGGTTCAACTCAGCCGAGTTGCCCACATTCCCAATGTCCATCTTTGGGAACCTACCTACACCAACAAATTTAAAGAAAACAAAACTAAAAATAAAGTTAGGAAACTACAACTAAGAAGAAGAAAAATTCTGCTACTCTAGGAATTCTCAAGTAACACCACTCCCCGGTAGCGGCACCATTTTGATGTTTAGAATTTCTCTATTCACGTATTCAACGACACAACTTCTAGTACGAGTGTCTACGATCGTGTGATAGTATATTAACCCAACCAAGGGTTAGGGTCATGTTCCAAGGGAGTGGTCTTGAGAATTAATAGAAAAATAAAATTTAGTTCTAACTAGTCGTAGCCAAAGACATTAACGAGTAAAAACATTGTAAATTAAAGAAGGGGACACAAAAGTGTCTAATATCAATGGGGGGTTCTATCACTAGTAAGTAAAAACAAAAAAAAAAACAAGAAATCAAGTGTGGAGATGAGTTCTAGGGGTCTGACCGCAATACAAGTTGAGATAGATAGTTGGATACATGCTTTCGATAGGAATTTTGCAAGATAATAGTGACTAGGCTAAGTTTTAGATGGAAATAAGTTCCCTCTCGAGAAAGTTACCCAATTTCAAATGCGTTCCTCTCGAACACCCATTTGGCACATGAATACCACCGTACGCCTTATCCCACTCAATCTCTCGAGTTGAGTGTTAAGATATGGGACTAGGGCAAACCCTCTCGGGCTGAAACTCATGTAGACCCACACCTTAGGTCATCAGTCTAGTGGTCTTGGTTTCGTGACCTACCTCTCGGGAAAGCCGAAAATACATGGGTGGCTTTGTATTTACAACTACAAACCCATTAAATTAAACCACAACCACTAGGTTAAATCACCATGAAAATACATCTAACCTATCAGCAAGCAAGACCCAACAATAATATCAACACATATTTGCTAAATCACATACCAAGAATGGCAATTTTTATCCACACATTAAGAAATACAAATTTATACCTTCAATGATGTTGAAATCAAATGGTTATAGAGAAATACGTCTTGATTTGAGCAAAGAAGGAAAAATCCAAGAGACCCACTTCCAAAATGGAAGGGATGAAACCCTCTTCTTCTTCAAGTCTTCAAACCCTTACAAACTTGAAAGTAAAATAAAAGTGCTAAAATAAAAATATGATACTCAAAAAAATTCATTCTGTGGTGTAGTTCATAGCTGTCCTGCACCATCCTTTGGCATCATCGTGCTCTGGGTCATTGGGCGACATAGTGCTGCTTCACGGAACTTCTCGGCGATTCGCCGACTGCTCTCTTTTTCCACCGACTTGATCCTTTCCTTCAGGGCTCATCACACTGGAACAAAAGGCGAAGTGAGACCCTTCGGTGATTCGCCAAGTGAACTCGGTGATCCTCAGGCCTTTATTTTCTTGTTCCTTTCAGCCTTTTCGTTCCTTTTTGCGAAGTAGTGTCCATGCATTCCTTCAAACTTCAAATACCTAAAACTGAAAGGTTTTCATCAGATATTGAGATAATATAAGCATTTGAGGACACAATTTCTATTAAAATATAGCCCTAAATGAATCCAATTTGTGGACTCATCAATGAGCCGTCATGGCTTGATCTTGAGTGGTCACGGCTTGTGCTTGGGCCGTCATGGCTTGAGTCAAAGTTTGGAGAGCCGTCCTTATCTCCACATTAGTCATAGCTCCTTCATCATTAGTAATTTGTGAACTTGAGGCCCTTGTGACTCTTGGGGAGGAACTCTGTCATCATTCACCATCTCTTCTACCCTTCTTCTTAAGGTTGCCCTTCTTGTCGTCATTTCCTATATTCACAAGAAAAGCATTAGAAGAAAAGGACTTTATACAGTTACAACTCTTAAGCACGATTAAAGAGTAATTAAGAAGATGAGAGTTCCTAAACATCTTATAGCCTCCTATTCATAAGTGTGGCGCGCTTCACACTTGTGAACAAGACTCTACTAGACGCGGTGTATGAGGCATCAACCTAAAATTATCCCAACAACTTATGCTCTGATACAAAGTTTGTCACGACCCACGGGTACCCCCAAGACGTTAATATGGCGTAGTCGATCCCGAAGGGGTTTCACACAAGCCCTAGCATCTTCATAATATAAAAAAGTAGAAATAATGGGAAAATTAAAACTTTACAATCGAAGTTCAAACTTCATTTTCATAAAAGGAAAATAGTAGGAATCTAGATTCTTCATCTCACATACACCATCTAAACATAGGAATACAAAAGAAAATCTCAAATAGGGTCCATAGCCCATTAGACATAATAGTCTCATAGAAAGATGTACAAAAGTCTATTACAATAAGAAAGAACATAAACTGGCATCAAATGCTTGTCCTCGGATCTTGAGGACCTACCACAAGTCTTGGATATGTAGAGTACAAGTCTTCTTCAAAGTAGGGAGTAGAGATCACCTAGCGGGAACCTACACTCATAAGATATAGAAAGGAAAAAGGGGTTAGCACATAATATGTACTAAGTATAGAAATATACATAAAAACATTAAAACATGCAAAGAGGACATTTTATTGAAAGATATGAATTTATGAGGTTTCAAAACCAATTTGCATCATCAACATAAGATAAATTCCAACATCACAATTATATTCTTAAAATAGTAAAGGAATGACCAAAGCAACCCCTAAGGTCCACTTGTGCAATATATGGTTAGCAACCCATAATACCAACCTTACTAAGCATTCCTTAGGAACTACCTCAACCACACATGTTAACCTTAGGCTTCATCATATTCAATAATCACAATAGAGAATTAGTCATGTATAACATTTGAACTGAAGGACGAGTCAATCATAGCAACTATCCATTCAATATACATGCATGCATTCATGTCTCAACATAATAATAAGAACCATCTATATCATCCTACTAAGTTTACTAGTACAATGTAAAAGTAAAGTCCCATACCTCCACTCCTACCAAGCAACCTTACTAGGAAGTTATAGAGTAGTTCATGATTCATTGAATATTTTATTATCTAGGGAAAATCAACCATAACCGACATAGACCATGAGAGCTATATGGAATCCGGTGTCATATAACCCCACACCGAAAGAAGGTGTTCTACTTGCCAATGTAGAACTACATATATAGCTATCTAGGTGGATCCACTAGCGAAGTCCTATGTTGGCACATAGTTAAGGGATAGGGAGATTGCTTCTAGAAACCCTACCTCTTGCATTACCGGAGGAGTTCCCATCTCATGAGTTTACTAAGATGACCCTATCTCTTGCATTAATGGAGGAGTCTTTACCTCATTATACATATCCACACGATGCTTAGTATTATTAGTCTTTCAATTGTATCTACATGTGTGAAGGAATATTCAACCCTTCATTAAATACAATTCAATAAGTAGCTCATAGATTCATTAAGGTGAGAATGCACTTTCAACTTAGAATCAATACTAATATGTGAGTAGAACTTTCACGTTATCATTCATAGTGTCTTCATGAGAATCTTACTTTCAACCATCACAGTAGACTACCTTCACTCTAGACAATTCATACAACATCAATGTAAGAGATAAGTGAAGAAAGACCATTCACCAATACCTCACCTTGCACCATTGCCATAGAATCTTTACCTTTTAAGAAATCCCTAGTTCATATACCACATTCCTCAATGTGTACATAACCCTAGAAATTTACCCCATTAAAGGTCATGAATCAAGTACCACAACTACACCTAAAGATACTACAATAGGCATGGATCAAGAAAGATTCAATAACTAAATAATCATAGATACAATTCATAGTAATCATCTTGCATTAATACATTCATCCACATTCATGAAATTGGGGTCATGGGGGTGCACATGGGTTCAAGGGAATTTTCACAATAGAAATCACCAACTAACACCAATTCATCCATAATATAAGTCAATTAACATAATGAAAACGTTTTTAGGATGAACCCGTGGCTAGAATAGAAACCCTAGTTTTAAGTCAAGATATCAATTTCAATTTGACAGTTTTGAAGGGCTTCATGAAGAAACTATTCCATAAATCAAGATCCCCACACCTTAATTGATGTTTTCCCACAAATCTGAAGTGAAAATCTTAAAGCTTGAACCCTAATCTTGAGATTCTTGCTTGTTCTTCAATGGTGCTTTGAGAGAGAATGCTTGAAGAGGGGGAAGTGGGTTTGATTTGAGTTGTGAGGGGTTTGATTTATAAGACTTGTTTTAATGCTTAAAATTAGTTTGATATACTTAATATAACTAAAAATAACCGTTTTAACCCTTAATAGACTAATTAATAAATTACCAAACCACCCTCACCTTGGCCGAGCCAAGGCAGTGCGCCCAGTCCCCATCCATGAGTCCCCATCCACGGGGCGTGGATTGAACCACGGGTTGTACTGGCCACTCGTGGTTTGGGACTGAGAGGGTGAGGGCAAGGGTATTAGTGAGGAGACTAAGTCTCAACTGACGAGACCCTTCCACGGAGTGTGAGTAGGTCTACAGACCGTACTACATGCTCATGGTTTGGGACTGTGGCATGGAATTTGGGGGAGTTTTGATGGAGGCTAAGGTTGGACTCACGACTCCCATCTACGGGGAGTGAGTCAACCTATGCCTCGTAGGTTGCCCTTTCGTAGATGAGGCTGTTTTGGACAACTTTATGGACCTTCCCTTGGGTCCTCCTCATGGACCCTTGGGGGGTCCTAGGGTGGTTGTGCCATGACGTTTAGGGACTAGAAACCTAGTACTAGGTTAGGAAGATTAGTTTAGGATCTTAACCTTAGGTTTAGACTTCATTAGGCTACTAAACTATACGTTAGACTCTAGCTTAGGTCATTAGACATACGGGGTGTTACATGGACATACCAAGTCTTGGAGGAATAGAAATCCAAGTCTTCAACTAGAGAAATACACTTACTTACCACAACCTACACTTGTAGTATAACATTAATAGGAATGGGGTTAGCACAATTAAGTATTAAGTATGATGACCATGCAAAAACATGTTTTAAAAGGGGACATTTTGGTTAGAAACCATGCATTATGCTTGTCACGACCCGAGAGTACCCCCTAGTCGTAACATGGCGTATTCGACCCCGAAGGGGTCTTATACAAGCCACATAGTCATTCATTGCATTCAATAAAGAAAATAGTGCGGAATAAAAAAATAACTTATTTACATCCACACATATAAACTTCATTAAAACAATTTTAAAAACACACAGCGGAAGTCTAAGTCTCACATGGCCATCTTAGACACAGTCACAAAACATAAGTAGGGACACGGCCCTTTACAATCAAAAGAAGT
>JAJOOD010020098.1:0-25437 GCA_029582525.1 Solanum tacnaense | reverse complement strand
ATATATACAATTTTCTCTCGCTTTATACAAACACAAACGCATTTTATACAATTTGCGTTTTTTGTATAAAGTGAGAGAGGTGAGTGAGAGAGCGAGATTTGGGGGAGTGGCGAGCGAGATCTGGGAGAGGGGAGAGAGGGGAACGAAAATATATGTATATGTACAATTTTCTCTCGCTTTATACAAACACAAACGCACTTTATACACTTGCGTTTGTATAAAAAATGAGAGAGGCGAGGGAGAGAACGAGAGAGGCAGCGAGATTCACCAGGAGAGAGGTGAAATAACAACAGTTTGCTATGAAGTACAATTAAATCAAACTATATTTATAGCATTTAATTTGAATTAATAGTTTGCTATTATATACAATTTTCCCATTTATTTTCCTACCATACAAACATATATCAATACCGCTTACAAAATTGTGTCTCCAAAGTGAGAAAAAATCAGTGTGCCATACAAATTTCCACAATGTTATCGGAAATTTAATAAACATAATGAAATATTTTTATGTGCAATCAAAATTTAAATTATTCTAATTTTTTTTAAAATGAGTTATTATGATATATTTAAATAATATTTAAATTAGACAAACATATTAAAATAGAGAGAATTCTATTATATTCATAAAACTTTAAAGACTTAAATTAAAATATTTATCAAGACCTTAAAATAACTAAGCTCATACTTAAGGGACAACTAGGGGTGTGCAAAAACCGAACCGATAAAAGTGTTATTGGTTTATTGGGTTATTGGGTTAACGGTTATTTAATGGTTTTACAAAAAAAAATTATTGGGTTATCGGTTCCTTATTGGTTTTTTAATATTGGGTTATTGGGTTAACCGATAACCCATTAAGAATATAATTATTTACTATTTTAATTTTTAGTTATACATATATATAATATATTAAACAAAAAATATTAATATAATTAGTAACATATTAGACTAAAAATATAAAAATCCTATGCAATAATTAACACTACTTAACAGTTAACTCTCCTCTCTACTTTTAGTTATTTAACCTTTAGGTTCTACGGAGTATTACTTATTTACTTTAGTTAGTTTATAATTGACTAATATTAGCTTTTGCATGATTGTAAATATGTGCAATTTGATTAACGAAATTCATATTATGTGTTTTTTTTTAAAAATAAAGTAAGAACTTCATTTAGTTGGGTCTTTTCTTTATATATGATTTACCATAAGCATGGCCTCATTTGCTACTGTTTTGACTCTTGTCTATGATTTGATTTTATTTGATTCTCTTTCTTGCATAAAGGGGACCTCGTTTTATATATTATGGTGATCGAAAATTGACCAAGACTTTGTTGTGATGACCAAAATACAGCATGTTGGTCCCTGTTGTCCCATTTGTGATGATTATTTCGATGTATGCATATCACGTCAAATTATTGGATAAGTCATATTTGTTTTGAAATCATTTTCTTATTGGTTAAACCGAAAACCGAACCGTTAAAGACCTAAAACCGATAAACCGAAAACCGATAACAAATATCTTATTGGTTTGTTTATCGATTTAGCATATCCAAAAACCGAAAACCGATAAACCGAACCGAACCGACCGATACACACCCCTAGGGACAACTTGTTAAGAGACCAACTACATAGGGATTAATAGTGTAGATATTATTGTAAGAATTAAATTCTAATTTAAAAATTAATGTTGCATAAATTAGTAATGCATTAATACTTAAATTTTCGCATAACTTACCCGATTTACAATAAAAGCAACCAAATATTACATCAATCAACAACGAATTTTATATATGTCCTTCAATTTTAGAAAATAAAGGACAATATCCATTCACATAAGATTTTTTAGAAAAAAAGAGTGATTTTTTACTACATAAATATGTATAATTTATTTTAAATTAAAAAAATTAAAATTATTTAATCAAAATTACTTAAAATTATCAAAGTTAATAATATTTATCAGATATTCATTTTACAGTTAATATGAATGTTTACTACCACATAAATATATGTATATATAAAATTTATTCAAATTTAAAATTTGATTCAACATCAATCAAAAAATTAACTTTTAAATAAATGTTGATCCCATGCAGGGCTCTTCGTCGCTAGTAATAAAAGACATGCAATTTAAACCGACTCTGCCAAATATTTCCATCCAACTAATTTAAAAACATAATCATGGTAAAACTTGTGTGTATGACGATTTGATTTTCTTCAAAAACATCGCACCACTTCTATAACCTTAACATAATTTATCCCCTTAATTATTTATAATGTTACAAACAACAAAAAAGATAGCTACATAAATACGTTATTAACCTAAAAACTATTAAGATAAAGATCATGATCGTGGAAAGACTATGAAAATGTCAAGAGTTAACTAAACAACATGCAATACTATTATTAAAAGTTCCAAGGTAAACTACAATCTAAAATAAAATTTTAAATTAATCAGACTTCAACGCAACGCAGATTATCCTTTGGCCCGTTGATTGTCGTGATTGATTCCCCAGCTACGAATCCCAAAAAGCAAGTAAGTTGCGGCAATCAAAAACTGGAGGGCTTGTTGTGGTGTTAAGAGGTGCACCAATTTGTGTATAGTGTTGACCCTCACTTCATCTGCTCTCTCCAATATTTCTACAAGCATTTCCATCTTTTTCTCTACCTTTTCAATTATTTCATTTGCACCATCCTACAACTCAAAAAAATAATATATATATATATATATATAGTTAAAAAAAATATTATTAACAATATATCTATATAAAAAGGTTTTATCACTAAAACTAATAAAATATCAAGATATATAGTTGAACATCCTTTTTAGTTACTCGTGATGTCTATTATTATTCGACTACTAATATTGATTAGACATAATAATTCTTAAACTGCATAATATCCGTTCTTTGAATAATAATAATAAATTTCATATATTGAAAAATAACTATAATCGATAATAAAGAATATTGGAAATCAAATAATAGAATATCTCTTCAACTTTTTCAAGTAAAGAAATAAAAAAATTGACATCTATATATTTTTAGTAAAGGACAAATAATTATTACTCCACATTTTTTCTTTAAGAAACATATAAATAAAGATTTGTTCCAAGTGCAGAAATATAAGATGCTTCTACATTTCATAGTACTCTTACATTTCATATTAAGTTGTATTTTTTATTGGATCATATTCTTAAGAAATTTATTCATTCTAAAAAAGAAAAAAATAATCCCTACTAACTTTATCCTGATATTTATTTAATATATATAGTTCTTTTATTAAATAAAGTCCACTCATCTAAATAGAAATAATAAAATTTATAAAAATTGTTATCGAAACAAGGGAGTATGTATAAGTTAAATATCAACCGTACTCAGGTAAATTGACTATTTTTCTATCGAAACTCTTACAATATAGTAACTATATATATACTAATCATAGCATTTCTTGACATTTTTTTGAATCATCTTACTAAAATTTCATCGCTATCACAAAGTCATAAATAAATAAATAAGTTGAAGTGTTTACCTGCCAATCAGAGAGTTGTTCGGTGATATCATTTTCTTGTCGAATAGTTTCACACTGAAGTTCACTAAATCGAGTGAGCTGATTTGGAGATAAGTTCGCAAGATCATCATTACGAAATCCATTGAGAATATTAGTTATGTGAGTTTCTAAATGAATTCCGCATTCAGAATATATAATATGAAAAGCAGTAGTAGGTCTCCAGCCAGCAATCCAATACAAGGATCTCTCAAGAGAATTAGACCATGGTGCACTAAAAATATAAAGTATATCATTTTTGGCTGCTAAGGACTTAACTCGATAATATTCATTAATATGTGAAGTCACTTTTTGGATTAATAATTTTGTGTTTTGTTCATCTTGATTTGTAGTACAAGATTTTGGTGCTTTGGTTTGTTGTACCAATTCACGAAGATGTTCATGCCATTCTTCATGAAATTTTTTAAAACTTGTCATTTTTACCTTTTTGTTTGGATAAGATTTAATTTTTGAGTGGGTTTATTTATAGGCCTTGAGAAGTGGAGATTGTACACATTTTTATTTTTTTTGGAACTAGGAAGATTTATAACGTCTGATAAAATTAAATGTATTTTCATGACGAAAGAAGTGACCTAACGTTTTCATGAAAATATCTTGTCAATTTACTTCTTTTTTTTTTGTCATCTTCCTCTCATCGTAGCTCAAACTTCACCCCTTCCCCCTCATTTTTACCCGTCGCAATTTGACTTGGCATATTTATTAAAAAAATAATTAATAATATAGATATTTCATCAAACTATCCCCTATTAAATAAAATAATTTAAAAAATAAGTATTTAATGTCACTATAACAAAAATAACTTTTAGCGACAATAAATATAAACATTAATAAAGGATGCTAAAGTCTTTACCGTCTTAGTTAAGTGCCATTAAAATCAATGTGACTAAAGGCTTTAGGGACATATACAAAGAGGGTTAATTGTCGTTAATTAATTGCCGGTAATGGTCATTTTTTATGTAGGTGTTGAGGGTAAAACATGGAAAAAATTATTGTTTTTTTCTTGATATGTTAAAAGTGATAAGTAAAAATTAAATTTTATTTTAAGAGTAAATGACAAATAAAAATGAACGAAAGGAGTATTTATTAAATAGTATTTCAGTCTATCTCTTTTTAAGTCTTATCTATTTATATAGTATATATAGTGCTGATAGAAGCCTTTTTTCTTCTTAAAACCACCGCTTGAACAACATGATATAATTATTATTACGTACTCCATTTTAAAGTTTTAAAATTATGATTCAATTTTAAATTTTAGACTTTGTCTCTCCTTAATAATGAGTTTTGAGCTTTTTGTTAGGATCCAAATAATTAGACATAGTTGAATCTCATTAAAATTTTATGTTATTTTTTTTGTTTGTGATTATTGTTAAATAATCAACGACATTTCCGTAACACTTTCCAATGTGACTTAATGGTGAAAAAATTGCTTTGTAATTAAGTAGATGAACTCATCATACGACAGCCAAAAGATAATATCAAAGGAAAATACCAATAAACAAATCGGCAGTTCCTACACAAAATATCCATGATAAATAATGGACTGCAAAGCTATTGACGCAGAGGTGAAACTAAGATTTTAATTTTACGGTATTAGGATTTTAATAAAATCTATTGAATTTGACTTGAATCAAGATGCAGACTACTAGTTCCATTTCTAAGAAAATTATTATTTTTCATTTAGTAGAAGAATTAATAAAAAAAAAAATTATATAGCCAAGAGAAAAACGATTTATTAGCAATAATAATGAAGATCGATATCTTAAATAGCAACTTATTATTTGCACTAATGTCTTCATAAATCCTCCAATTCAATGTGTGTGATTTCTAGCACTTTTTAGTGGTCTAAAATGAATGAATGTTTCAAATTTTAAAAATGTATTAATTAAAAAAAATCAAAAGTTTAGCCTAGTCTTTAACGAATATTTGAAGTTTTCAACTATAATCACATGCTAACATTCGCTATCTCTAATTTTAAGGACAGTTTGGAAATACTTCAGAAGGTAATAATATTGACAGAAAATTGTTGAATGGCGTCACAAAATGGAAGTATCCTCCATTTTTAAAAACAAGACATCCCTACAAACAAATTACGAATCACAATCCATAAAACTAATACACATAGCAAGAAGCAAGCACGTCCATTTTCGACAGAGAAAACACTCGGTTTAACCACGAAAGTAACATCCATAGAATCCAGACACAAGAACCACCATACTGGTTAAAGAAAATGTTCAATCAAAAGAAAAAGGCTCATGTACATGACCACTTTTAGGACCCCAAAAGATAGTGAGGGCCAAAAGGTTCACTTTCCCCCATTCTTGCAGTTTATTTCTTTCCACGAAGTTTCGCACCAAGAGCTCTCTCCAGCTTAGAAATTATCTGTTGGTTTGGAATTGCCTTTCCAGATTCATACTCCTGAATGATCTGTGGTTTTTCGTTTATCAACTGCACAACAAAGGGATTGCCAGAATTATATGGATACAATGAATTAAGCCTTTCTCTTGAATCTATCTATATGTAGATGATTGCTTTATTTAAAAAAAGAAAAAGGGGGCAAGAGCAGGGAGAGCGCGAGAGAGAGAGATACTTGGGCAAGTTGAGACTGAGTAAGCTTCTTATCCTGTCGAGCTTGCATAATGGCTTTCTTCAGTTCAGTAGGTACCTTTTCATCTGAGAACAAAAACAAAAAGTAACACCCGACGTCATCACCAAAAGATAAAATGTCTGGGCTTTTTCCACTGGCAAACCAATTGGCATTTGCCTGAAGGAGAAACCTTTAAAAGGTGCCTGCTTGTCAAGTCAGGATGTAAGCATGACTTGGACTCACAGAGCAGAAAAGAGCTCTTCTTCTTTTTTGATAATCGAGAAATTCCTAGAGCTAGTGGCGCATGGTTCAAATCGTGGTGGATAATAGGTCAGAGCAAAGAAAAGCTCTCTAACCACATTGTTTTATAGAAGTGTTTCTAGTTATAATATCAACTCAAACTTACGTGACAGATTCTCAGTATCCTCATCTAGCTTTCTCGTGTTCAAAGTTGTACTACTAGAGGCAGCCTTGTTTGACCCAGCAGTAGCTGCATCAGAAAATAGATTTCATGAGCGCAAAACATTTTTCTCATTTTTACAACTAAAGGATCGATGTCAACCAAAAAAAATACCACACCAATAATGAAGTTTTGCACCATCTAGCAATTGGCAAAAGCATAGAACATATAGAGAGATATCATTCTACATTAAAGTAGGTGCGTTCCAACATTAACGAGTCATTTCCTTCCCGACCCTGACTGCCCTCAACATGCAATGACAAAGCGACGTGCGTTATCACTCAGGACCTAGCAGTTTCCACTTTCCACTTACCAATATCAAAAATCAGATTACTAGTCTCTCTTGGCAAACAAAGTAGAAAAGAAAAATGCACATAAAAGAAACTTGGAGCCTCCCTTTCCTAATGTTAAAACAGAGAAGAAAAAAGAAGGGAGAATTTGGCCTAATTGGTAGAAGACATTATACAATATGCTCCTTATATAGGATTTTAGGCTACTAACAGCGAATCTGGACCACACGAAGCAGATAAGTTATAAATAAGAAAATCTATCCGCACATTGAAATTTCTATTTGTCACAAAACCAAAACCAGGAAGAGTAAGTTTTGCTATTAACCTAAACACAGAATGAATCTAGACAATATTAACTTCTTTAATTAAGTAAATATAAGTATGTTCTCTAAAGGTTTAAGCTTTATGAGATATAAACTCACTTGCCCCAAATGTATAGTTTAGAGCTGAAAATCTGGAGTAACAGCCTTGGAACCTTGGTCCAAATCCCATTAGAGGCAACAGTCGTTTGTTTCTTCGGGAAAAGCAAAATAAAAATCGTACAGACACTCATTGCAGACCAATGTAGTATAATACTATACATGACTGCCATAATTGAAACATAACCAGGCCTCATACATAACCAACCCCTTAAACTTTCTAGGATATTCCACTTAGACATTTGAACTAAGTCATGTTCCAAATAGACACTTCCGATTCAAATTTTATTTTTTTGAGTGTGTTCTCATTCGTCTATTAGATATAGCTAAGCTAACCACATAAAATATGCCACTTCCTTGATTATACGCATCTATAAAACCACAGAAATTTTCTACTTGAGGTTGATGCATATCATTAAAAATGATATGTTTAACTATCTAATAGACGATTGAGAACACGAGCAGAAAAAAATTCAAAATTTTCTTAATCAAAAGTGTTTTATTAGGAGTTGAGTTATTCAATTGGAGCATGACTTAGCTATATGTAAACAGGAAACCATAGATAAAGAGGTGTACGTCGAAATTGGCCGTTAACCTGACCGGAAAAAAAAATGAAAATAAAAGCCCTAGTTCATACCAAGCAAAAACGAACGGGAATGAAAAAAGGAGCAGGATACAGTATAACTCATCGGAAAAAAGGTAGTTAGAAAATCAATAAGGCAAAGATGAAAAAAAGGAGCAGGATACTGTATACCTTTTCTGACGGTTTCGATTTCGGCACCGGCTCGACGAGCGGCGTTGACTGCTTTCTCATCTTTCCGTGCGGCGGAGGTCGGCGCTTTCTTACGAATCACCACCGGCTCCCAATCTTGTGATAATCCAGCCATCTTTTTTTCTTTGAAAAATATCTCCTTATCACTGCTTTACTGATTTGCAGATTGCAATATTCCCGTGAAGAAGAAAGAAGTAAGGCTAGTTTAGATAAAATGACCAAAATAGTCCTTAGGGTTGACAAATATAGAGTTTAGATTAGTCTGTTCGGTTCGATTTTGAAAATTATCAATTCTACTTATTAATTATCGATTTGTAGATATGCTAAATAATTATAGAATTAAAATATCAATTTAACTAGTTATTGATTGTTATTGATTCAAGTATCAAATTAACCGTTAAGACTTTATAGGAAATTTTTAATGAGAATCACTAGCGTAATTGAAGAAGGTGTAAGGTTATCTAGATAAATATTGGTTCATTAGATTTGTTTCACGATAGAGACGAGACTCTTTAGGGATTGTGTCATGTCAATTTTTATAGTGAATTTCTTGCTTATTCATCCTGGATGCGAGAGCTCGAGATGGTGGGAAAGGAGAACTCTCTGTCCCAACTAACAAGAGTATGAAGACTCCAGTAGTGAATCTTGTGTTTGACTTGGTGTAATACCCACTCGTAAATGATTGGTGTAAGAATTTCTCACTAATCAGGTGAGATCAATCCCATCCGTGTAAGAATTAGGAATTCCTCTTTCAACTCGTCCCAGAATGGGTGTTATTTTCTTTTTCTAAAGACACAAGTACGATTTTGAATAAAAATCCTTTTTGGTGATCATTTCTGAATGAATATTTGAATTAACTTATTTTAAGTGATTTTTTACTTTTAAAACTCTTTTTTTAATCTTAGATTGGCTTTTGACTCTTTTTTTGTGTTTGGATAACACAAAAAGTTGGTGTTCCCAAGTAAAAAAAGTACCAAAAAAAGTCTAAAGCTTTGAGTTTTTAACTTATAAACCGATTAAGAAAAGTCAATCCAAACACTCCCAAATGAAGAAGCACAAACCATTACTCCCTCCGTCCCATTTTATACGAGTTCATTCAAGGTTTAAATTGTTTTTTGCACGTTCTGATCTTTACTAACCACTTCTTTTTCCGTGCACTTCAATTATTTCATCAAGTACCTTCTACGTCTCAGCTCCTAGAGTCACATACACCAGTAAACACTGACAACCAAGACTTAGATGAATAAGAAGAAATCACTTGGCTGTTTTTTATGATCCACCTTGACATGATTTCTTTATGGGCGCCTCATTTGTCAAATAAGATTACGCAATCTTTCTGCAAAATAGGGTGAGGAAAGATTAAAAATAACTAATATCAACCAAGACATTCAGGGTACAAGCAGCAACTAATAATTCAAGATCTACCAAGCTGAAAAACAACAAATATAGTTTAACCACATGATATTTGGAGAAGAGATCGAAAATTATGATTTGGTCGGTTAAGTGAAGTTACTGAAGAACTCAAAAGGTGCTTACCAGCTTCACATATTATGTCGTTACAAAGTTGAGATACATACAGATAAAAACTGAGGTGTTGCTTAATTCTGATATGAGGTTGGTTTACTATTTACCAAAGCATAAACATGTATGCCATACTCAAAGAATCAAGTAACAAGCAAAAGGGCAAAAAGGTTTCGCAGTGCGATTACAAGGTATATAGTACAAGAGTAAAACGAGCGAAAGAGAATCAGAATCCTAACATATAAAGTTCAAAAAGACAACATTGGTATATATGTCTAAACCGTAACATAATTGCCTTCTCATACTTAGAAGCAAGATAGTGTTGATCAAGAATATAAGGTACAGAATCTCCAAAAGTACTATGCTGGAAATCAAGCTACACAAGGGCTCAAATTTGTCAAAAAGCATATATCAAGTTAGCTAGCTTGGGATTCTCCAAACAAAGTAATCAGACATAAAATGACTTCGCGCATGCATGGGATAAAACAAAGGTGGGAAAAAAACAAAATGAAACACATTGCAGAACCAGTTCCATATTGGACCCGGTGTCAGCAAAAGGTAAGGTGCAAATGTACATATATATATATATATATATATATATGCAACAATTACTTACCAGGAAAATATCTGACCCTTCTCTTCAACCAACCTGAATGCCATTTATTGTAGTTCTGCCAGAGTGAAGCATGTGTCATTGAAATCAAATCTGTAACCAGACTTGCCCACAAAGATTTTGTAGAAGCTTTAAAGAAGTCCTTCAACCATCAATCGAAGATATAAAAAGTAAAATTCTACAGTCAAGTTACAAATATCAACACTCAACCAATCAATCAGGTTAGCTTGTTGCCAACACAAGGGGAGGAACCCCAAGATAATCTCATCAGTAATCATTCTTGTTGGCGTCTAGTGCCCATACAACCAAACCAATTGAAAAGGTAATTAGTTCATGAAATTGCATCAAACAAATTAAAGATCAAATTCCAATTTCTGTGCCAATTTCAGGATAACCAAACAGAAGATTTAGAATTAAAACCACATTATTTCAGGTCTCCATATTATCAGATCAAGAATTAAAATCACATTATTTCAGGTCTCCATATTGAAATATTTAACCATATGCTACCTCAGTAATTACTAGTTTCCTCCTCCCCAGAATCCAAGTCATCACTACTTGATTCGTCAGTATCCTCAAATTCAAATTCGCTTAAAGATTGTATGTCATCAGAACAATAATCATCAATTTGAGGTAACTCGAGATCCGAGGAAATAGATTCGCCTGCTGAATAGTTCTCCTCTCCTATTTCGTCATTTTGTTTTTCACTTGTGCTTCTTGAATCATCAAGGATGGAGTAAGAACTCTGATTATTTGGGTCATCGTATAGGGCAACATGTCTATAGTAGAGTGCAAGTTCCTTCTCAGCAATGGCAATGAAATGTCTCACAGACTCTAGTGATTGCTCATATTTGGATTTTTCCAACGCCTGAAGAAAGAGAATTGACTAGTAAATCATACCATGGTTGATGCAAAAATAGATAAAACAAAGATATAGGTAAAATATGACAGAATCAAACAGTATTAAAAGTCAAATCCTAAGTGTAGTGAACTGATTCCAAAAAAATAGCATTAAACATGTGAGAAACAGAGTATGAGACTAATAAAGGTCTGTGAGGGCAAAAATGGTAGGTTAAATATCTAAAAGCCATTTGCAAAAAGAAGATCGTTACTATGTTTTGTTGAATACAAAGTGACAGATAACTTTGTTATCTCACCGAGTGAAATAAACGACATTTTGGTATACATTCCTAAGAATGAAGATGTAAAACTGACAACATTTAGTTTCAGTTTCGAACTAAAAAACCATCAATGGATTAAAATAGTTCAAACAAATGGCAAAAACCAACCAATCTTTTCGTATAATTTTATCACAAATGAAGCAGTAAAGAAGGTCGATGGAAAAAGATGAAATTGCAAACTGCAATGGGGTATATATGGTGCAACAAAGGGTTTTGTTCTCTTGTGAGGTTGAGTGCATAACACAAGTCACAAAAGGGTAGTAGAGTGTTTTCTTTAAAGATAACCGTGATGTCTAGGCCGGCTTTCGCGCACCTCGACTAATTCCACCTCCCACCAACAACAAGTATCAAGTAACTCTGTCAATAGAGAAAATGAAGGACCCACACAAATAGACTAAGTAGCACGTCAACCGCAGAAGAATGATTGTGGAAGTTGGTAGCAATGATTAGAAGTTGATGGTAGAAGACTTGAGAAAGTGAATTTTGCATGAATCCATGACGAGAAGCAATTACTTGGTTATTATAGAAAATTAGCTCTAACAAGCTTACCCTCTTCTTCGACAGTGTATCAATAGGATACATAATTTCTGGCTGCACATATTCCCTTCCTCGGTAAAAAACAATGGTATCATTTGCAATTATCTGAATCGGGATGCCACCACTCAGTCTAGCAATTTCATCAACATATTCTTGAATTTGACCAGGTTTGCAGGGTTTGCATATGACTTTGACAGTTTCATGCCTTTTCCAATGCAGATGCATATTAAGAATAACACCTCCAAAGACACCCCTTTTGCCAATTGGCACATAATTAGACCTTTTTTGTGCCATCTTTTTAATATAGAATCGTTCTTCACCAGTGAGAAAGTGCGGCTTAACCTCAGGACCTTGAACTTTGGAAACCTCATATCGCTTTAGTCTCTCAATTAGCATGGCTTCTTTGACTTTTGCCTGACCCAAAGCCAACACATGTCAGCTTTTGTTAAAATAAAAAATATTACAATAGGTTTTGTATAGCAGTAAAGGAAAATGCAAATAAAACAAATCTAAGCTTCTATAAACATAAATATAGGATGACCACACTGAATTCTTCAAACCCCTAAACCAGGAAAAGGTTAAGATAGCTACAACAATTAACTACGAAATGGTATCAATGTCTCAGTGAGGCAGTAACCATGCATACAGGACTTGTTGTAACTTGGTTTCAGCAAATGACACAAAAATTGGAAGTAATTTGAAAGCACCAAGGCTCTTTTCTTTCTCCAGTCTCCAGTATTTCCATGACAGAAATTGTAGACAAAATGGATCTTTTTTGCAATAACTACTAAGATTAAGCTCCAACAACCACAGCCAAGAAGAGAAGGAAAAAGACGAAGGCAGGATCAATAATGCCTCTCCAATCTCACTCTAATTTCCAAGTGCCAAATGAGAGACTGTAATATAAAAGGTTCCTCAATAAATTTAACAATAACAACAGAAAACACATGAATATGTCTAATTTGTCATTTTCATCCGGCTTCCTTCTAATTTCTTGTCAACCAAATTGAAGAAAACAGGTTTAAGCTCACCAAGTGCTTCAATTCAGTTCATCTTAATATTACTGCAGATTATTAAGCTAATATAATGACAACAATCATACAGGTTCAGACGGAACGGGATGGATATTGAGAAATGATACAGTTGAGACCAAATAATTCGGGATTGCCCCATAGTTTCAGTAGCTGCGGTGGTATTTGTAAAAACAAGAACTACGCATCAATCTCAAACAAGTTGGGGGTGGCTATATGAATCCTCAGTAGTAGTAGCAGAAGCATTACAACAACAACAACCTAGTGTAGTCCCACAAGTAGAGCCTGGGGAGGGTAGTGTGTACGCAACCTTACTCATACCTCCCTAACTTTTGAAAGTAGGCAGAGAGGTTGTTTCGGAAGGACCGTCAACCCAAGTGACCGCCTATAGAATAATGGAGAAAATAACAATAGTAGTAGCATTATTGGCAAAAAAAAAAAAAAAACAATCATGGGCTCCTAAAAGTGAAAAAGAAAAATCTTTATCTCACATTTTCAATCTTCTGTTTGATTCTTTCTTCAGCAGTGTCAAACTTCTGCTTCTTCTTCTTCCCCTGAACGCCAAGTCTTCTGGGATCTCTCTTGTTGGCAGCTTTTCTCTTCTTCTTCTCCCTCTTCCTTTGCAGCTTCAGCTTCTTCTTTGTCTTCCATTTCTCCGTCTTTGGTGCCTCCACTTCATGTTCCTCAAACTTTAGTTTCCCATCTCTTGTTATCACAAAATCCACTCTTCCATGACTAAAGTTCCTTGATTCCCAACAGGGGTTTTGTGGGATTAACCTATTCTTAAGCACTAACGTTGAATAGTGTAAAAAGCTTTCTGGATTTCCAAGAATTGGTCTGAATATGGAGACAACAGTGTGAGATAATCAAAACTAAATTGGACATACTTAAGTGCCTGTTCGCACGCGACATAAATTAGATTGATTTAAAATTGAAGTTTTTTTTCTACATGCAATTAGATTGCTCAAGTTGTATTTTTTCTCATAAACATGAAAAATCCACAAACTGTAAGAACTATCAATATTTTCCCAATTCCTATACAAGCTTACCAAATGATCAAATCATAATTCACTAACTAAATATCAAAATATCCAAAGGCACCTCATTGATATATCATACAAAGATCCACTAGTCAACAATAGTAATAACTATCTCTTTGCGCCAAGCATGAATCTTTTTTTGCAAAATTTAAAATGTTGAATCTTTTAATACAAAATATAAACTTATCAAATCATACTTTTTTAAAACTTGAAGTCATAATGTATATTCAAAGGCTGATTTGAAATAGTGATTCCACAATCCACATCACATATCCAAATGCTCATTTGAACTAATAATTTCATATCACATGTTCAAATGCTGATTTGAAATCATGATTCCATATAACATGTCCAATTACCTACTAAGCATAATCAAAACTAACTTGAAAAAAAAAAGTAGAGAAATTTTGAAAAAAATATAAGCTTTACCTGGAAGAGGTAGAAGAAGAGGAGAGAGGCTTGCTAAGTGAAAGTAAGGCAAGTCTTCGAAAACCTCGAAACAGAGGATTTGTCATACGCCGTACGCCGTTCGCCGTGCAATAGTGCCGCCGCTGATGAACTACTTCACCGCTCACACCAAATTCCTCACATAACTTCAGTCTATATGCACCTCAACTATCAAATGCTCCTTTTTCCTATCTTAAACATGATAATAATTCAATTAAACAATTAAATAACTTATATCTTTCATATATTTTTTTGTTAGTTTAAATATTATGTTTATTTCTATTGTTATTTAAATTTTATTGTATCATTTAAATCTATTACTTATATAACCATGAAAAGATTTGTGTTGTGTAATGAATGATTTGGTACGAGACATCATATCTATGTCGACTTCGTAAGTACCACCCTCAATTAATTGATTTCGTTACCTTAATATTTTCTTTTCATTTATCTTTATGTATTATTTAATAATTATATTTTATATTTTTTCATAAAAGCTCTACTCGATATTTATCATTCAAACAATAAATATATGACATTATATAATGATCGAAAACAATATAATCTATGTATTCATTTAAAGTTTAAATAATAAAATATAATACGAAACAATATGTATTAGAACAAACAAATTGTAACTCAGGAAAAAGGCATAATACATAAATTGGACCCTAAACTTGGCTTCGAATTTTAAGTATGACCTCTAACTTTCAAAGTGCACAAGTAGGCACTTCAACTATCCAATTCTTAAACAAAAAAACACGTGAATCCAACCTGGCATAACGCGTGATTGAGACGCAATTCAGGCGCGTCAGGGGTATTTTTCGAGGCCCACAACAGTTAAAAAAAAAAAGCGAAAATGACAATTTTACCCTTAATGAATCCCTTTTAAATATATCTTTATTTTTTTCAAATCAAAATCCCATTTTTCTTCTTCTTCTTCCTAATTCTAGTACTCAAGCTTTTTTTCTCTTTTTGTGCACAATTTCTGGTCGTTTTTTATGTAATGGCTTCTAATTTTTTTTTGTCATTGTGTAAAAAGAGCTATAATGAAGATTTCTTGGTCTGCAAATAATTCAGGTATAAAAAAAAAGTGAATTTACATTCATGGTGACAGCTTCTACCAAAAATAAACTTTAAAAAAGCAAAAATTAACATAACCAGACTAAAGTGAGGAAAAACAACACATAAACATCCAAAAGATAAGAACTTTGACCACAAATCTTCACAATTTTACTTTGATTTGCAAAGAAATTAGGGCTAGGGCTCCACTGATGTTGAGTGAAAATCGAGCAAATTGGGAAAAGAAAATACGACCCTACCCTTTTGTATTTTAATTTCTTCTTTTTTTTTTAATTATAAAATACGTGTAATTTTTTAATTACGTGGCAGCCACTGAGTGGCTCAATAAGCCACGTAGGAGCCTTTGTATATCACACAATTTGGCTGTTGGATTCGCGTGTTTTTTTGTTTAAGAATTGGATAGTTAAAGTGCCTACTTGTGCACTATGAAAATTAGAGGTCATACTTAAAATTTGAAGTCAAGTTTAGAGTCCAATTTATGTATTATGCCCTAGAAAAAAACATACCAAACTTTCATCTATACTACATTGACCACTCAATCAAAACTTACCATCACAAACCAAAACTATAATGGCATTCTTCTTCCCCTCTTTCCTCTTCTTGATTTTTTTCTTACTCCAACAACCACTCTTTTCCACAGCAACTCTACATGGTACCTCTCTCTTTAAATCACACCTCATTACCCAGCTAGATTCTTCTTCCAAGAACAATAATGCCACCCCAACAACCTATTTTGAAGTAACCAAACCTATAGATCTCCCCAAAACCAATCCTTGTTCATACTTAGTCCTTCAACAGGACTTTGGTTACACATATGGAAAACCCCCTTTTCTTGCAAACTACACACCCCCTTTTAATTGCCCATCTCAGAAATTTTCCAAGATTGTGTTGGAATGGAAAGCAACTTGTAAAGGGAGGCAATTTGATAGAATTTTTGGGGTTTGGCTTAGTGGGGTTGAGATTTTCAGAAGCTGCACTGCTGAACCAAGGGCTAATGGGATTGCTTGGACTGTCAAGAAGGATATTACAAGGTATTACTCTTTGCTTATGATGAAAAATCAAATTCTTGCTGTTTATATGGGGAATTTAGTTGATAGTACCTATACTGGTGTATATCATGTGGAACTTTCTATTCATTTTTATCCTGCTGAAGAAATGTATAGTGATTATAAGCGAAATTCGGGTTATTCGTATGAGGCATTTGATTCTAGGGCTGATTTGATCTTACCTATTTCGAGAAATATGCCATTGAATGATGGATTGTGGTTTGAGGTTGAGAATTCTACAGATGTTCAGTCAAAAGAGTTTGAAATTCCACAAAATGCTTATAGGGCTGTACTGGAAATTTATGTTTCATTTCATGAGAATGATGAGTTTTGGTATAGTAATCCACCGAATGATTATATTCGTGCAAATAACCTTACTGATACTCCAGGGAATGGAGCTTTTAGGGAAGTAGTAGTTAGTGTGGATGATGTGATGGTTGGTGCAGTTTGGCCGTTCACGGTGATCTATACCGGGGGTGTCAATCCTCTCTTGTGGAGACCTATCAGTGGGATCGGATCGTTTGATCTTCCATCGTATGATATTGAAATTACGCCATTTTTAGGGAAGATTTTAGATGGAAATACGCATAAGATTTCATTCAGTGTCACGAATGCTCTTAATGTGTGGTACATTGATGCAAATTTGCATCTTTGGTTGGATGAGAAGAGTATAAAGACAGAAGGGAAGTTATTGAAGTATAGTAGTCTGCCTCTTTCGTTTTCTCTTATGACAAATTTTACAGGCATTGATGGATCTTTTGTCACAAATGCTAGTAGATCAATCACATTGACAGGATGGGTAAAGTCATCCTATGGGAACATCACTACTAAGTCAGCTCAAGGTTTAAGTTATAGTAATTATATGGTGGAGGGAAACGGAGGAAATTTGCAAAATGTGGATCAGATTATTTATTTCAATGAAACTGTTGATGTCGTGATGCCATCTTCATCTGTCCAGTCTCTTGAGTCCTTTAAAAAGTTTCTGCTTCTCTTGCATTCTGACAATGTAGACAAAGGAGACGAAAGCTATGCCTCAATCTCAAATGTTACGCTGGGATTTGATGATAAGAGGGTAAAGACGTCCAAGAACGGATCATCAGCCAGCTCTACTGAAAACATGCAAAAAGCACAGGGCCATATTCTTGTAAAGGGCCGGATAGTAGTCAGCGGGGTTGGGAGTACCCAACAGGTCTACAAATATAAGGGCAATTCATTCTGCTACTCCAGGAACATAAGCAGCTCAAACTACACAATACACTATGATAAAGTTAGCGATAGTTGCCCCAGAAGCACTTTGTCTCGTTTGCCTTTCAGCTTTGGCAAATTTCGGTCTGTTCCTGCTTGAAGGGTCTCTTTGGCATCTCATCTTGGTGATGTTAAAGATGGTGTCTGACATTGCTCCATTTCATTGTCTTCCACTCCTTCAACATAACAGTTCCTCTATGTGAACTGCTGTCAAAGAAGTTATCAACTGTCACAGTCTTCCAGTTATGATTGAAAGGCAATACTTCTGCATTGCCTCTTCTGTTTCTTGGGTTTGTTCAGGTTTTCACTTTGTGCAATAAGAGACAAGTTTCGAACAATAGCACCACCTTGGCATTTGTGTTGCTCGGTATTCCAAGATTAAAGTGATATTACATGGATCACCTTTGTTGTACTAACAATTAAGTGTCTGAAATTTTATTTGCTTATTTTTGTTCCCTTTTTCTCTCTTGAACATGAAAATTACGTCATGAAAAAACTTGCAATTGTTTTTTTTCCACCCTTCTGCCAGCTCAATGGATTAAGTCCACCTTCCTCATGGAGACAACAACGACAAAATACCCAGGGAAATCCCACTAAGTGGGGTCTGAGAGGGTAGAGTGTACACAGACCTACCTCGAGGAGGAGAGAGGTTGTTTCCGAAAGACAATCGGCTCAAGTGTATCGAACCCAAGTAAAATTAGAAGAACAAAATAATGAAGAAAGCATAACCGTCAATAAGAAAAACAGTGTAAAGTCTAAAAGAAAGATACAAGAACAACAACAAAATAGTGTGGTAATTGAAACACAGT
This sequence comes from Solanum tacnaense, assembly GCA_029582525.1. NCBI lineage: Eukaryota > Viridiplantae > Streptophyta > Magnoliopsida > Solanales > Solanaceae > Solanum > Solanum tacnaense. The sequence continues at coordinate 6,795 of JAJOOD010020098.1, read as the reverse complement.
ACACGACATAAGGCAAGAACTACAAGGGTATGATTAGCACTACGACAGACACTAACAAGCCTAAACCTACGCACGGCAATACACTACTTCACCCCTACTAACCTTCTACCCTAATATGCGACCTCCACTTCTTCCTATCTAGAGTCATGTCTTCGGTAATATAAAGTTGTGTCATGTCTTGTCTAATCACCTCTCCCCAATACTTCTTTGGCCTACCTCTCCCCCTCCGGTTACCCCCTACAACCAACCGCTCGCACCTCCTCACTGGTGTGTCAATGCACTTTCTTTGCACATGCCCAAACCATCTCAGTCTCGCTTCCCTCATCTTGTCCGCCACAGAGACCACTTCCACCTTCTCTCGAAAACCTCATTCCTGATCTTGTCGCTCCTAGTATGCCCACACATCCATCTCAACATCCTCATCTCCACAACATGCCTCTTCTAAACCTTTCTATATACATCTGTTCCTGGGGAATTCATGTTTAGCTTTTAATGATTTGGACAATTCTCTTGAACATTCACGATTTGGCATCTGAGAAAGATATGCATGTTTTTCTTCCTATCAGTCAAAGAGAAACACTCTGATCTACATGCAGTAATGCTAAAGTTTCAAACTTTATTTTTATTTCTTCTTGCTCTTTCTTTTTTGGCGGGGTTATGGGGGTGCGTAAGATGTTATCTACATTTTTGTCTAGCTTCACAGTTAATTCTGTTAAAAAAGGAAAATGAAAGCAGAAAAAGAATGAATTGGTATTGGAAACTTACAAGATCTGGATAAATTGTAGTTTGGAAAGAGATGGTAAAACATATATGAATCATGAATTCTTCAAAGTTTATCCAGAACAAGACCCCTCAGAGTGATCAAGCTTATTCTGTATTTATTTTACGTAACTGAAAAAGAAGGGCCTGAATTTAGATTTAGTTTATTGATGAGGAATCTGAGTTTCAATTAGTTTTCTACAATTTGTTAGTTTTACTGTTGCATTTATTTCCGTTAACATAGTACCATGCAACACATATGATAGTTGCTAGTAGTTTTGAACCGGATGCTGGAGCTTATTGCAAACAGATTGTGATTCATGGTACATCAACTTCTTCCGCAGATTGGGACTTCTCGGTCAAGGCATATATGATGAGGTAAGTTAGATTATTTTGTTAGTCAGAAAATTGTGAGTTGTTCTCTTGGCATCCTTTGATTTAGTGGTCAATAAAGTGGATGAAAACCTTGGAGTCCAAGGTTCAAATTTAGACAAAAATACACTTAGTGATTTCTTCGTGTTTGTTTAAGTTTTGGTAGCTCTGTACCTGGTACAATATCTGTCTTGATAGGAGGTAACAAGTACCCAAGGGAGGGTTTGCGCTTGCTGGTCTGAGCACCACTGTTATCCAAAAACAAACAAACTGTGAGCTGTTTCCTTCGATCTCTAAAGACTTTGATGTCATATTCTATGCAAGTGGTTCATATTTTCTTTCGGGGAATTGTTAGGTAGAGAGGTGAATAGTAGAAATTTACTGAAAATCTCACTTGTGCTGCTTTTTTATTTATACATGAAATTTTCCATTTTGAAATCTTATTCATCAATCACAAACTAGTTGGGGATCTGGAATTTTGCATACCGAGGCTAAAAGTGACACTTCAGGCAAGATCTGTGTACTATTTAACAATTTTTATTAGCAACTGTTGAATGTAAAAGGTGTATAGTTTAGGAAGCTACAACAATTGTACATTCTCATAAATACTGGTAAGTCCTTGAAATTTGCACCCAAGGGTGTGGCCTAGTGGTCAATGAAGTGGTTGAGAACCCTGAGATCTCAGGTTTAAAACTCAGTGGAGACAAAATACACTCGGGTTCCTTTTTGAATATCTCACAGGTTTCGAGTGCAGAAGTCAAGTCAACTAAAAGAAAGTGCCCTGAAACTGTCAAACACCACTTCACAACTATTATGGATTGATGAAAAAGACTGCAGCTGTGATGGAACTGATATCAGCACAGAGAGGGGAATGTAGATCCTGCTAGCTAGCTAAAGCTTAGATGAGATTAAAAGGTTTGTTACATTGAGTTTCGAATCATGCACCACTAGCTAGTACCCGGGGATCATTTCTTGGTTATCCAAAAAATAAGAAAGCCATAACAACACTATTTTTACTAACATATATATACTCCCTCCGTTTCAATTTATTTTATCTTACTTTCATTTTTAGTCTTTTTTTTATTTGACAACTCTTTAATTACAACATCTAATGACATATGACAAGTACTACAAAGTCCAAAATAAAGGAAGATAGAAGAGATCCTCTATAGCTACAAATTTGTCAACAACAACAAAAATAGTACAAATCTATTAGTAATAGAGAAAAGGATAATATTATCACTGAGCATTACTAGCAGTAGCTAGCAGTGTTAGTTAATGGTTATGTATTATTAAGATTAACAAATATTATGATTAGTATCACACATAACTTAGGCTAAAAGGCAACTGTCGTTTATTCTTCAAGTTGAAGTTGATTAAGCAGTTATTACTTACACATATTTATATCTATGACGTTTAGATTCTTTAAAAATATTTATAGATATGTATTGAATTCTCGAAAAATTGTTTATCAGATGTGATATCAAAAGTGAGAAGTTCATGCAATTTAGTTGTATGTTATTTCATGAAAAATATTTTCATTCATACCAAACACACCCTAAATCTTTTGTTAATCCACTATGTTTAGATATCTTTAACCAATATCCTCTTTTTCTTTATATTTTATTTACTTATTTCAATTTGGTTCTTTACAATTTCCATTATCTTAGGAACCCCAACATCACATATGTTTTCTTTTGTAATTACTTTGTATTAGTCAGCAGATAATTATATTCTTAAGCTAGTCTTTACAGCTCAGCATCAAGCTCAAATTACTGAAAAGTACAATTAAGACAAATTTCTTTGTTAACTTAATTATGCACTAAATTATTTCTTTTTAATTTATGGAAATCATATCATGGTAGGGTCATTTCATTTCTACATACACATACAAGTAGCTAGTAATAAAATGTACATGTTTATCCCCATTTAACATATTTTCCAGCTCTAGCTACCCCTACTAAGGCTAAATTAAAGTGCTAATTTTGCTAATATCTTGATAATGATTGCTTTAATGATGCTAGCTAGCACAATTATCAAGATACTAATAATATTTAATTTTATTAAAAATTAAAATAAATAATCCTGAAACCTTAACTTCTATACAATGATAATTGTAGAAATTTTGTCACACCCTATCTTGCTCCTTAGTAAAAAAAATTCTGACTCCGTTACTATCTATAACAATCAAGTTTGTTTTGATTAGATTATTGAAACTCCTATTATATTATATTATATGTTCTCTATAACAATATCTTTTACAAATAGTTAAAAATTATTATCCAGACAAATGATATCGTTATAGAGTGATTTTGACTCTATAGTGTAAAAAAAAAGTTAGGGAGTAAGTAGAAATAAGTTAAATCATCATAGTGGTAATAGGACAATTAAAGGAAGAAAACAAGAAGGAATAAGAAAAAGAAGAGCTAATATACTTTCCTTGGACCCATACCATGTCTCCTTGATACCCCATGATTTGATTTCCATCTTTCTCATCTACAATTCTACTCACTATTTCTTCTTTCTTCCATAATAATCAACAATATTTAATTAAATCTTAAGCTTGAAATGATCATAACTTACTCTCTATAATTTCTTTACCAAGCATACTGATTTTTTAATTGTCAACCTAGGTTGCACAATTTAATATTTTGATACTATGATGTCAAATGATCAAATAATAATCGAAGGAGGAGGAGGAGGAGAAGGAGAAGGATCGTTATCAAGATCATCAACCACTATACTTATAGCACCATCTGACGATCATCATCATCAGCTACCACCAGTACCAGTACCGCCTCAACTGAGTCGATATGAGTCTCAGAAACGTCGTGATTGGAATACTTTTGGACAATACTTGAAAAATCAAAGGCCTCCAGTTCCTTTATCCCAGTGTAACTATAACCACGTGCTAGAATTTCTCCGATACCTAGATCAATTTGGAAAAACTAAGGTACATTTACATGGTTGCCCTTTTTTCGGGCAACCAGAGCCTCCAGGGCCTTGTACTTGTCCTCTTAGACAAGCATGGGGAAGTCTTGATGCACTTATTGGTAGGCTTAGAGCTGCCTATGAAGAAAATGGTGGCCTACCGGAGAATAATCCATTCGCGAGTGGATCTATACGCATTTATCTTAGAGAGGTAAGAGATTTTCAAGCTAAAGCAAGAGGAATTTCTTATAAGAAGAAGAAGAAGAAGAAGAAGAGGAAAATGCAAAACAAACCTACTTCTAGTAATGCTCATGAGACAACTACAACTACCTTTCAATTCCAATCTTCTTGAATTTCTATTTGGCTTATATGAAGGAACAAAGCAAAAGGTAAAAAATTGCTATGTTTTTTTAATAATAAGAGGATTATTTGCTTTGTTTTTCTCCATATATATGTCATAGTTTTCTGATATCAGAGGAGGAGTCAGAATTTTTTAGTTTATGAGTTCTGGACCACAATCATTTCAGTTTACTTACATATATAAGATTTGAGCCAAAGTTACTTGAGTTCTGTTGAATCTGTAATGTATACCATGGAGGTTAACTTCATGTTGTGAACATGTTGAATGTTTATAGTTCAAGTTCAACATGGATTATGAATTAAAAGAATTTTCTTTATGCTACATGGTTTGGATCTGATCCATCTTTAGTCATTTTGGATGAGGAAATCCCTAGAAGCATGAATGATATTCATGATTAATGAGCTTGGGTTATGAGCTTGGATTTAGATCACTAAACACAACAGGTTTGACATAATTCATAACATTGAATCTATTGACTCTGAATTCTGAATTCAAAACCCTAAACTTCTTCCAAGTTTTGCGTGAAAAAGTGGATTTTTAATTTTAAAACATTCATAACTATCTACTATGGTTAATCATAATTTTCTCTTTCTTCTCTCTATATCAACTCTCCAAACAGTTATTTTGTCGGTTTGATTTGATATAAAATTTATTTTTAAAAAAAACTTAAACTTATAATCATAAATATATCATAATGTTGTGTGGTTATACATTTTTTGAAACTTTTGATCTTATATATACCATAAAATTTGTGTGATTTAAAAAAAATTCTCATTTAAAGAAATATAAAATTAAATGCATCATTCTTTTTGAACGGTAGTAATTAATAAGGAAATAGTGTTGAACAAAGTGGAGCAAATGGTGTATTTTTTTGTTTTCTTTCTTTATAGGGATCTTGTAGCTAAGATTAAAATGTAATCTTTGCTTGCTTTTGTCTAATCTCTATATCTTTTGAGATTCTGCACGATTTTGTGCCTACCATGGGTTCCATTAAGTATAATTACTGTGATTAATGGTTATATAAAAACATGCATAATAAGTAGTATCTAATTAAAAATAATAATCTGTCTTTTGGTGTATTTATATGATAGATTTTGAGGACTTCAGATCTCTTGCTTATAAAATAAATAGAAAGAAAAATGATTTTTCAGAATATTCATATGTAAAAATAAATACCACTTATAGAAATATTATAAAATCAAAAAAATTATAAATGACCTATAAAATCGATCTCTCGTAGATATTCTACTGCTTTCTTCTTCTAGGGCCATGTAAATGCCATTTTTCAATGGTAATCTGTTTCATATGTTTGATTCTAGCAACGAAATTTTTGATTTTGTCACTATATCATGTAGTATAATATGCCACATGAGATATGGGGTGAGATGTGGGGGTTCGGGGGTGGGATGACCAAGGGGCCGAGTGAGGGTTGGAGGTATTGGATAAATAGGAAGGAGATAATGAATATGAAATATATATTAACTTTCGGAACTTATTTTTTCTATTTCCTTTAGGGAAGTTGAAAAATCTTAATATAGTTCAGTTTGTTGGGTACCTACAATTTTACCTTATTGATAAGGGTTCAATTCTTATTCATTTCTCATTTTTAAGGAATTTTTTTCCTAGAAAAAATATTTTAACCAACTATAAAAAATATTTTCCTTCGTACCAAACAACCCTTAGCTTAATGTGTGTTTTGTGGTCTAATTATCGTTAATTATCCTTCCTAAACAGCTTTGCTAATGCAACGGGAATAACTTCCTTGATTGCTTGTAGAACATCTTCTTGCACAGATCATTATCTTTTCCTGTTAAAATATACTCCCTTCGTCCCTATTTAGTTGTCCATATTTCCTCTTTTAGTTGTCCATTTTGACAAATCAAGAAAGGACAATAATTTTTTTCCTATTATACCCTTATTTAAAGTGAAAAGTTGTCATAAATAAAGTAAATAAACTTATGAACTTTCCAGCATTGATTAGTTATCTTGAGTGAATTTATTTGGAAGTAAATTGTACTATAAAGGTAAAATTGTAACTTCACCATGCTAATTATTGTTGCCTTAATCTGTGTGTCATTCTAAAGTGGACAACAAAATAGGGACGGAGGGAGTATGTGTTTGGTAGAGAGTAATTTTTTCGTAGATCCTGTTAATTAACAGCTTAGTAATAAGGAAGGGGTCGTGGAAATGCTTTCCACACTAGAGTTGTGGGTCTGAATCCCACTCTCTACAAAACATTTCTCTTTTCTTAAAAAAAAATAAAAAATTAGAACTTCTAAACTCCTAATCTTGACTCTGCCTCTACTTTCATCTCCATAGTATTATATATATATATATATATATATATATATATATATATATATATATATATA
>JAJOOD010020097.1:0-12857 GCA_029582525.1 Solanum tacnaense | reverse complement strand
GGGGGGGGGGGGGGGTTGTGGTTGATGGGGATATTTGAGGTCCACAAGAAGAATATAAAGAAAAGTTTCTCAAGGTATAGGTAGATTTCCATTTTATTATAATAAAATATGGTGGTCCTAGGTTTATTGTCTAACTAAGACTTTTTAATGTATTTTTTTCAAAAAAGAACAGAATCAAGATAATTATTCCCAAGGGGAATACAAATTGATACGTTGAAAATTTGATAAGAACCCAAATCAAATTATATATACTTTTAAATGAAAAAAAAAACTCAATGAAATGTTATAGCTAATCTTATTAAAGATGGGGGGGGGGGGGGGGTTATATCGAAAAGATAAATAATTTGGAAAAGTAACATAATGACTTGATTCATAGAACTCCCATCCTATTTAGCAAAGACACTCAAGTGTGTTTTACTCTCTTCATTCATTTTTATTTATCACGTTTTATATTTTGAGAATTAAATTACATGAACTTTGATTAATATTTTAAAATATATTTTTAATTATATTAATATACAAAAGATTACAATTTATAGTATTTTTCATATAATTTTCGAATATCTAAATTTAAAATTTTAAAAATTAAATCAACCTACTTCAATTTAACTTTCAAGATTAGTAAAAGTGACTTAGAGGGTGTTTGGATTGGCTTAAAAGTTGGTCAAATATACTTTTAAGTCAGTTTTTGACTTCTGGAAGTGTTTGAAAAATAAAATAAAAAATTTAAAATAAGTCAAAAATGACTTAAAATAAGCTAGGAAGTGTTTGACAAGGTAAAAAATGACTTAAAATAAATTTAAAATGACTTCAATAAGTCAAAAACCAAAAGTAGGTCTCCCACTACTTTTTAGTTTTTTGATTTAAAAGTAATTTAAATTTGACTTTTTATTTTTGGCTTAAAAACTACTTTTTAAGTCAATCCAAACGAGCTATTAATAAGCAAAAAGTGAACTAAGGAAGTACATTCCAATCATGATTATATGCTTATAAAGTACGTAAATATTTAATTATTAAGAAATGTAATGAGGGAGAAGAATCATGAAAGTCACCACATTCAATGTGGTAGGTAATGGGGTGGGGTTGCATGATGGTATTTGAGAGACTGATAAAAAAGAGTACACAATAAGCTCAGTGCTACTTCACAAAATCAAGCTTAATTCTGCATCCCCTTCTACAAGTGATCATTGGGTAGTCCTTCAAAGGGTGTTGCTATTCTAAATGAAAATTAAAGCATAGCATCTCTACCTAAATTATGTATAAATGTTTCCTTAATAATATTTTCTGCTTATTTATCAAATATTTAAAAGAAATAAGAAATTCCAATCTTATTTTTCAGAGAAAACAGATATAATGAAAAGTATATTTCCTTTAGGAGTACCAAATACACCTTTTGGTAGAAAAATGCATTAGCTGATCTTAATGAATCTACTCAACACGATTTCAAATTAGTTGGACTAATAACCTTCAAATATCGAATATAATGCCCAAAAAAATAAAACACTTTACACCTTGATGGATGTGGCTTTCTAACTGCAATACTAGTCACCAGAAAAGTGAAAGATGCTTAGTTGATTAATAATTAAGCATAGGTTTGGGAAAGTGAAACAAGCTGTAAAATTATGATGTTTTTGGAGCCAGGTTGTTTGCTCTGATTGGGAGAAAGTTAAATTGGCCAATAGGGTTGGGGAAAAAGGTTTAAGACTATTTTGAAATATAGAAGTATGATGGGCCTATAAAAAGTGAAAAAAGGAAATGTAAGACTAATGTTATTTTTGTGGGGATTATATTGCATTGAGATTTTATGAGAGTGATTAATAATGAGAGAATTAATGTTATACAATAATTACAAATAATAGACTATTATACATGAATTACTTAATTTAAAAGGATATTTTGTCTTCAACTAGTATATATAATCCTTGCACTCTTAATATACCTATTCTAATAGAGACCAATTCAAAATTTGAAATATGTATTCACAATCAAATATTTATGAATATTTAGTGAACTTAGTAATACATATATAAGATTAAAGAATTGAGTAGCCATTTTATTTTTGGTAGAACTCTAAGCCATTTGTATTTGGGCAAACACTGCTAAATTCACACATTCTATCTAGCATAAAGTAATATTAAATTCATGCATAATTTAATGCTTATATAACATCAATCAAACAGTACATTAATTATGCAACACTTGTTTCTTTTTATACGATCAATTAAAATTTTATATTAATTTTATATAACATCAATCAAACACTACATTAATTATGAAACAATTACCTATTATCTCCTCATTAATAAGCAGGTCAATTCAGAAGATTTATTAAATTAAGAAAACAAGAATAGACACTTCAGAGTTAATGCCCGATAGGGTACGTTGTTGTTATAGCCACTAAATTAATAAATTATTTCAATCCAAATTTGGACTTAAAAAAGTTAAAATAGTAGTAGTAGTAATTGTTTGTCATCTTCAACTCCTAAATTCGGTAGGAGATACTTCCTCCGTTTAATTTTTATTTGTCACGTTTCACTTTATAAGAGTCAATTTGACTAATTGTTGAAGGCTTGGAGCTAAACTAAATTAAATTCAGTTAATATTTTAGAGTTATACGAAAATACTTTAAGTTGTAATTCATCTTATATTAATATAAAAACAAATACATCATAAAATGCATGTTAAAATCCATATATATAGTTTGACTCTCAAAAAAGAAAACGGAATAAGTAAAAGTCAACAAAATGGTGTAGAAACATAGTTTTTGAGCTAAATAACCGGTTAATCTGTACCTTTTTGTGATGTCGATTTGATGAATTAAAAGTTCAATTGTTCAAAGAAACTTGATGAGCAATGACAAGTATAAGAGTAGTTTTATTTGACAGTTATTTCAATTATCATTCCAACATGTATAACTTTTTATTTATTATAATGATTAATGACCAATGAGTAGAACTTATACAATTGGTTACCATGATTTCCCTCACAAAACAAAAGTTCCTTCCACAAATTTTCTTGTACATGAAAACAAATGGATTCTTAAGGGAAGGTAGCTTAGTTAATTGGCTGCTTGAATTTTCACTTTGTTGGTGGGTGTTCGATTTTCCACTTTGTAATTCCCTCCAACATTTCTCTTTCCGTATCCCCAATTTTGTTTTATTTCTTTAAAGTATTTCGTTGGTTTAATTATCTTTGTCTTGTAGTGGCCAGTAGGAATAATAGTAGTCAATGATCATTATTCACTATAATCAAACTTGACTTCATTTTTCTAAGTTGAGAAAAGTCAAGTAACACAAGGTTTGAATTTTGAGCTTATGGGCCTGCTCGCTTGGACTTGGTTTACACTTTACACTAATGAAATGTGCTAAAGTTAAGGCTGATTCATACAAATTCATATTCATAATTCATTTGATTGGTATAAATTCTTGATTGAATAAATCCAAAATTTTGTATATGTTTACTCTAGTTGTATATGATTTATGAAAAATTCACAATAAATTACCATATTTGTATATTGGCAAGCGAAATATACAAGCGGGGTTCTGAAAATGTATAAATACATAATTGTATAGACATAACCTATTTGTATATTTGCAAACGAATATAAAAACGAGAAGAAATATACAAACCACAGCCTCCATAGCAAACAAAACTATAGCTATGAAGTGTAGTTATCGAAACTATAGCTATAGAGCCTTATTATGTCTATTATGTTTGTTATTTCTAATTTTTTCTCTTTAAATTTTTAAAAGTTGTAGAATATAACCTTTAAAAGATCATTTTTCCAAACAATATTAGACTCGGTCTAGTGTTACATATATATATATGAATAAAAACATTAGACTACCTTTAGACTGTTGTCTAACATTTTTGCATAAGATTTTCAATTTTTTCTCGAAAGAAATCTCCAGTCAATAATATAAATGATCATAAATTATAGGGATAAGGGTCTGAAAAATACTCCAACTTTGGCCGAAATTATTGTTACGATACCAAACTTTATGGAAGATCTTTTACCCCTGCACTATTTAATAGTGTATTTCGGCCAAAGTTAAGATATTTTTCAGACCCTTATCCCTAAATTATAAGAAAAATAAAGAGAGGTTCAACTGGCAAAGATTTCAATAAAATTTCAAACTCCATTTTCTTAATCAGCTCAGACTCCATAAAAGAAGAGTTAATTGCAAGTTTGTTGTGATCTAGTTCCAATACCAGGCACCAACCATCAATCAATCACAAGTCATAAAAGGCTCCTTTATTTATTACCAATAATAAAGAGAAAAAAGAACAATGTTCACATTACCCTTTACAAGGGAAACACTCTCCAGATTTCTTTGCTTTCTAATATTACCTTATTCTAAAAATTCAAAATGCATCACTCAGCTAACATTCTATTTGACCAGCTAGCTCTATATTAAGGGTAAACCTCAATAACAGACCTTAATCCCAAGATAGGACTAATCTTGTAGTCACTAAATCCAGCATCAGAGAACAGCTTTGCCCATTCTTGTTCATTTCTTTCTTTTCCAGAAACATGAACCATCATCAGTACATCTGAAAACAACTGAGTTTCAAATGATTTGTCATCTCCTTTCTGATTATCAATCACAATGTCAATCACAATCACCTTTCCTCCATTCTCCTTACTCGGAATTGCTTCTTTGCATTTCTTCAGTATCTTAACACAGTCTTCGTCGCTCCAATCATGTAATATCCACTGCTTGTCATCAAACCATAAAATCCATTCAACACAAAAAAAAAAAGACAAATCGTAGAAAAGCTAAAACAAGAGATAGTAAAATCAACATAACTTTTAGTAGCCCATTCAATCCGACTAAGACTAAACTAGTTGAGTCATGATCCATTTGTTAACTTAACGTTACAAATTGAACTTAAAATGACTCATCAAATTATCGGGTAATAACGGGTCAAATTGCAATTCAAACTATTATCATGATCGGTCATTTGATTACTTTTGATCCAATTCATTTTGACGCAAGCAAATTATGAACGAATTAAATGATGGACAAGTACCTTTAGTAAAATTGCATCGGCAGATAGAACAGACTTAAACATGTCTCCACCAATATAGCTCAAGTTTTTGCTCCCTTCCAAGCCTTCAACAACATGGGGCAGATCGAAAACAGAGCATTTCAACTGTGGAAAAGCATTAGAAATGGCTTTAGCCACAGTTCCAATGCCGCCTCCAACGATTTCAACCCTTCAAAAACTCCCTTACCATTTTTAATCAACACACTCATGATCAACCGTGCATCACTTCCCATAGCTTCGTTAAATAAACGGTTAAGCCTCGGGTCATCCCCTGCATATTCAAACAATGGCTTCCCATGAGCAGTCGCGAATGGGGTAGAGTCCCCGTTCGCGAACCATTCACCGAGTGAGTGCCATGGATTCATTAAAACGCTTGAACAAACGGGGCTAGACTCAACGGCTCGTTTTTAAGGAGGAGACGCGAAGTTGGAGTAAGTAAATAACCTTCTTCTCCTTGAGTAAAGAAGCCAGCGTGAATTATAATACGCATGAGACGATAAATACAACCGTGACCTTTCGATTTGTTGATAGGGAGAGCATTCACTAAATCCGATGGGATATGAATGATATCTGGAATTCCGAGCTGAATTGCACATTTGAGTGACAAGGTGTGGCAGAGGCCTAAAGCGAAATCTTAATTAGAGGCCTAAAATTTAAATAAATTTCACATGCATTTATTAAAAAATAAATAAAAATTCTTACATTTTTAAATGCAAAGTATTACTTAATACTTTTTATATATATAAATGATTTATTCGATTTCTTTTTCATTATTAGTTTTAAATAAGATTTTATTAATTCAACGTTGAAAAATATTATTTTACTCGGGCAATCATTATATGAATTGTTAACATAGTTCTACAAGTAATAAGTTGACAATTTTCAAATAAATATAAGAGTTAGAACCATAGCTTTGATGAAGTTGATAATTTGGTTACCCCACATTTTACTATGGTTGTTGTAATGCTTGAAAATCTAAGAAGAAATGAAAAAAGAATTTACAATTCAATTTGTTCAACACTTTTCGACTATTAGTTGATATTTTTGACAGAATAGTACTCTAACTTATCAACAATTTAAAGAAGAGAGTGTAAAAGGAGTTAAAAAGAAAATAATGTGAGTATTAGTAGAGAGTGTAAGAAAATAAAATAATATTTTCTTGATTTCTTCTATTTGAATGGGGTTGAAGAGAATAAAATAATAATTTTAAATATATACTTTTTATCATAATTAATTAATGTTTTTTCTATAAAAAATCAACACATAATTTATTCTTGGTAAAAAATTGAGCCCCTAAAATTGGGGGCCTAAGGCCAATGCCTTATTAAAGTATACATAGAGCCGGCCTTGTTGAGTGACATAGAATTGATGTAATTCAACACATGGTTCGCTATGTGTGCTTGAGCAGCAAGGACTTCATTAGTTTCGTATCCAATATTATTAGGCAGTGCCATTTTTGTGAGATTTTTTGTTTGAGATGTGTAATGTTGTGACTATGAAATCTATATTTATAAGATAAATTAGTAGACATGTGATAAATAACATGCCATATTTAGAAGAATTAAGGAGATTCACTATACATAAAATTTGATTTCTTAAGATATGGTAAGTATTGTCATAAATCAAATTTCTATTGGAAAGTTATTTATATTTTGATGACTTTCCTTCTAAATATGAAATGTTGTCTTGGTATATCATTCACATTTTGACCAAAATTTTCCAGTTCGAAAATTGTACTAAAACATTTATTATTGCATACACTCTGCATTAGGAATTAAGGAATATCATTAATAAAAGGAAAATAAATAAATATACAAGAGGCCGGTTCCTTTGTTAACACATAGGAGATGAAGAATAACATTTCCAATAATGCACAAACAGGGAACATAAGATAGAGTATTGGCTTCTATTGTATGCTTTTGGAACGTTACATAACGGACGGTATAAGTAGTCTATTTCACATAGTTCATGAACAATTTTAACCATTTTCCGTTGATGATATAAATATCCATATTATTTATCTCAATATCCCTTTTCTAGTGGATAATATTCATATTTGATTCATTTTAAAAAAAAATCATTTATAGGACCCATATCTAATTAACGAGTCAAATTTATTAAACCATTTTACCAGCCCTACGGTACACCATTGTTTTTTGTCCAAAATTTTGTCTTATCACATTATAACCCTTCATCAGATTCTCATGAAATTAAATAAAACATTACTTTCAAGGAATTTTGTTTGTTGAAAAGTTATCTTAAGAAGATTAAAATACAAAAGGCAAGATTACGATTGAATTCTTTTCTTCAATAATGTCTTTGCTTCACTTCAAGAAGCTAAGTATAGTATTTACCAGGGAAAGACTACCTATCTTTTTTTGAATGGAAGAAGCCGAAGTACTCAAAATTCATGCGCATAACAATACAAGAGTTCTTTTTATCAACACATAAAAAACGGAAAGGAACAATCTTCACTAGATTAATTACTGGCTTCTTACTAGTGGCAATGGCAAATATTAAATATATGCAGGGTCGTGTTTTATTTAATTTGTCCAATTAAGAGTAAACCTCAATAACACATCTTAATCCTAAGATAGGAATAATGTTGAAGTCACTAAAACCAGCATCATAGAAGAGTTTTGCCCATTCTTGTTCCCTTTTTTGTTTTCCAGAAACAGCAACCATCATAAGCATGTCATAGAAAAGTTGAGTTTCATATGTCTTACTTTCGTCTTCTTTCTCTACGTTATGATCTATCGGTACCATGTCAATGATGATCACCTTTCCTCCATTCTCCTTATTTGAAATTGCTTCTTTACATTTCTTCAGTATTTTTATACAATCTTCGTCCTCCCAGTCAAGTAGTACTAACTGCTTATAATATATGATTCATCAAAGGTAAAACATTAGTACCTACATGCATGTACATGTACATATACAGAGTATTATAATATGAATTTTAAGTTATGTACCTTTAGGGGCCGTTTGGTTACTGGTTAGAGTTATGCAGGATTTAGTTATGCATGTATCAGTTATGCATGGTTTAGTTATGCAGGGTTTAGTTATGCGAGTATTAGCTATGCGGATATTAGTTATGTAGGTATTATTTAGTTATGTAGAGATTACAATACATGAATTATTAACTATTGAATATTAAACTTGTTGTAAATTATTAATATATATTAATTACAAAATAATAATACATGCTAATAAATGGGGAATATATTGAATAATATATAATGCTAATATTTGATTAGCATATGTACCGTCAAAAAATATACAATCAAATTTCTAATATTAAAAAATTATTTATATTTGTAAAAATAAATAAAAACAACAAATGTAGATAGGAAAATAATAAAATTTCCAATTAAAAAAAATAAAAAAAATTAATTTTTTTTACAATACCTGAAATGATAAATTTATGAAATACAGTATAGCTTATTTATAACTCTTCTATCAGGTTTCCATTGTTTGTGGAAGGTTGTCAGTTTTTTTTTTGTTATAAAAAAATATTTTTTCTCTTTCCATATGTTGGTTTGATTAAAATTTATTTTTTAAATGTAAATATTTAACATAAAAAATCTAATAGCTGTACTAAATAAGTGTCTACTTGTTTTTAAAAATTTAAAATTATATGTAAACAATCTGCAAAAGAAATTTTCTACAAAGAAGGAGTAATTCGTAATTCAGAAGAGTTGGTAAAAATAAATAATATAAAAAAGATTGACAACAGAATAAAAAGAAATAAAAACAACAAAGGTAGATAGAAAACAGTAAAGTTTTCAATTTTTTAAAAATAAAATTAATAGGGTAAATATGTAATTCATCATTTTAATACATGTATAGCTAATACCCACATAACTTATTTCGCCTTTTACCCTGCATAACTTTATACATAGATTCTCTCATAAGTTATGTTGATATTAATTATGTAGGACAAAAAAAAATGCAACCAAACACCGTATAAATAAGGGAATACATGAATAACTTTTATACAACATTTAAATTCTTACCAACCAAACATGGTATAAGTTATGTTGACTTTTATACCTAATACAAAATATCTACCAAACATAGTAAAGCTAATGCAACTTTTTATATATGAATAAGATATATCTTATACAGTAACCAAACAACCCCTTAGTACACCTGCATCGGCAGAAGGAATGGAGTTAAATATGTCTCTTCCGACATAGCTCAGGTTCTATTGCTTCCTTCAATTACATGAGGCAAATCTAAGACAGTACAATTTATTTGTGGAAATAATAGCTTTAGCTACGGTTCCAGTGCCTCTCCTGCAACGATTTCAACCCTTCAAAAACTCCCTTCCCATTTTGAATCAACACGCTCATGACTAAACGGGCATCATTAAATAGACGGTTAAATTTTGGTTCCTTCAAAGATGTGCTTGCCATGAGTGGTGCTAGGCTGTAACAAACTCAATTCCAACAAAAGCACTCTTATATATATTAATCACTGAATACAAGTTATACCGTAGAGTACGCACACCAAAGTAATAACACACTAATTACGGATATCTTAACATAGAAGAAGGTAACTAGAAGGGGATGAGATACTAGACCATAGAAAGGAGATGAGAGGATCAGAAAGCCAAAGCTTCACATAATAGTTTTCATAACCGTTCTTCTAACTCCTAGTCCTTTTTAACAAATGGTTATTGGGCCTGGATCCCAAATAAAAGTCTCTAATAGCCCATAGGCCTTACAGAGACAACTTGATTCACAACAATACTTCCGCCCTCAAAAAGAACCTTGTCCTCAAGGTTCGAGTGGACTCACCGTGACATTACAATAGTAACTCTGTCCAGGCTTGAAGGTGAGTCGAGAGCTACTGCTTTAGTGTTAGAGTGAAACCAAGAGTTGCTAACCTCAAGTATTGATGAATCAACTTCAGTACCCTTTGCAGATTCTAAATTACCAAGATGAATAACACAAGCCATGCCTCATGTAATTACATCAGTGGTCAGGCTTTCATGTTCCACCGGTTGCTCTTCAATGCTTCTAAGGCCACCCAAAAAATCAAAATTGTGCTTAAGTATTGTAGTAGTGTTAGTCTTACAAACACCACATTGTCCACTAACCAAGATAAAATGGCTTTTGTCCTTAGTAATCACTTCCCTGTTAGTTAATGCAACAGTAGCAAATGAAATTAATATCCCTTAAAATTTCAAACTGAACAAATGTCCGATAAGTAGTGGCGTAAGCACCGCACCATCGTCGTCCTGGATCCCACACTTGCGTCATATGGTTAGCATATATAATGAAATAAAACGTGCTACTAGATCCCAACAAAAGTAATGTCTCTGCATTCACTGTATAACCTGTTAGAGCCATATCCATGGAGGTCATTTCATCCGAAAGTAGTTCACTTATTGGAATACCACTTTCATTCTTTATAAAAAAATTATCCAGATATAAATCCTCAATACTCTCAGGCTCCAAGAAAAATTCAGCAAGATACATGTCTTCAAAGAAATTAAGACCAACTTCTTGTTTACAAGAGCCACAATCCAGAGAAGTTGTTGTAACATACCTCTCTGACATATCTATTTGAGGATGCCCATAGAACAACTGGACTTTGCTGCCATCAGGACCTATAACAACTTCATTGCGAATTTCAAAAGGAGCACCTAATGCCACAGTAAATACCTTGGGGCAGTTACTATTTAACATTTCATCGAACACCTTGTGCTCATCAATTTTGATTGGGTTTTCTGATTGCTCATCATAGTTTTGAGGCAAGGGTGAATCGGTTACATGTGCAAGGCATGGCGAAAGTATATCTGGCTGGCCGAAATCCGACGAAACGACCTCTAAACGATTTGGGTACTCAGTCACAGAGGGTACCTGCCAGAGATTGGCAAATCTCCCTCCAGCAGACTCACATACTTTCTGTTTAAATCGAATTCTCACATTTTCAGCGAAATGCATCCAATCAATTAATTGATTATTCCTAAATAACCACTGGTACCATTCCAATGCTTCACCATCAAGGTAGAATGACGCCACGTTAAGCTTTTGATCTTCCTCAATTTTATAGAAATTGAAATAATGTTCTGCTTGAACTATCCAAGCCTTTGTATTCTCGCCTCGAAACTGCCATAATTCACGTCCATGACTGTGTTTTTGGGTTCAAAAGACGTCGGATGCTTTTCCCCCAAAACCTCCAGCAACATTGAACGAAATTCAGTGAGATCTTTAGAGATGCAATCCTTCATTTCTTGTACTGAATTCCGAATGGAATCACCAACAAAAACCTCTAGTACTTTTTGGTCCTCCATTAGAGAGACCTCTGGATGAAAGCACCAATGTAACAAACTCAATTCCAACAAAAGCATTGTTATATATATTAATCACTGAATACAAGTTATACCGTAGAGTACGCACACCAAAGTAATAACACACTAATTACGGATATCTTAACATAGAAGAAGGTAACTAGAAGGGGATGAGATACTAGACCATAGAAAGGAGATGAGAGGATTAGAAAGTCAAAGCTTCACATAATAGTTTTCATAACCGTTCTTCTAACTCCTAGTCCTTTTTAACAAATGGTTATTGGGCCTGTTTTATTTAAAAATGTTATTTATACTAGTTTAAGAGTCGCCACTTAATTTTTTAAGAAAAATCAAGAAAACCGTCGTTTTCAAAAGACTAAAACAGAAATCTAGTGAAAACTTGAAAAAAAAGGTTCGAGGTCCTTATTAACATTCTAGGA
Organism: Solanum tacnaense; assembly: GCA_029582525.1. Lineage (NCBI taxonomy): Eukaryota > Viridiplantae > Streptophyta > Magnoliopsida > Solanales > Solanaceae > Solanum > Solanum tacnaense. The sequence continues at coordinate 1,064 of JAJOOD010020097.1, read as the reverse complement.
AGGTTTTAAAAGCACCTAGAATGTCCACTAATGTGGTTATCCGACGATTAATTACTTGGCTAAATTCGTTTGACTTAACTTGCAAAATTGAACTATTTTATAATTAAGACTTATTTTAAAAAAAAGGAAAATGGGGAGTATTGAGATATTATTTAAGCTAAACGCTTTGGTAGATTATGTTTTAATATTATAGGAAGCGAGTATTTTAACTAGTTGATTTTTAAGAGATTAGTTCAGAATGACTATCTTTCGGGGAATTTAAATTGCGGTAACCTTAAGACTAACAACGAATAATGACAGGTAAACAAATATAAAATGATAAAGTAGAGAAAGAAATTTGGACCCAAGTCTGGTTTCCTGTCCGCCTGGGCCAGTACTTGGGCCTAATCTCGTTTTGGGCTTTTGGCCCAATTCCCTGTCCTAAAACTAGCAGAATAATACTAAAGATAAAGGGGCATTTGGCCCAAATAATTACAAAAACAACAAAGCTGAAATTTGGGGGCCTTTTGGGCCATTTTCGTCACTGTATACAGTGTATGCAACTTCTGTATCACACTGTATACTGATGCATATCAGCTTTGCTTCCTGTATATCGTGCTGTATATCTATGTATACAGGCTGCATCTCAGCCTATTTTCAACCTTTCGAAATCTGAATTTAATTTTCCAGCCCATATTTATCATTTTCTGTCCCTGTTCGTCGGCTATTTAGACTTGATAAAGAGACACACTAGGCCTGTAATGTCCCCGAGATGCAAGGAGAGGGAGCGGAGTCCAAATGGACTCAAAAAGATTTTCACATGCCACAGATAAAAGAGAAATACATTAGTAAGTTCAAAGTTCAATGACATGAGAAAAGAGCGCATTCAAAAATAATAATACCAACTGAAGTGAATAAACAGACCAAAACAGAAAGAAATTCATCCTCGGATTAATGCATTAGAGTATTGGGCAGACAAGTGATGTACTTTATGAAGAGAAAATAAAATGACATAGGGAAAAGAAATATTTTTCTTTCTGTTGCTCAGTGAATCCAAACGATGAGGAAGTGAATGAATATATATA
>JAJOOD010020096.1:0-24195 GCA_029582525.1 Solanum tacnaense | reverse complement strand
TCCTTCTACATCTTAATGAGTGTAGGTTCCGGCTAGGTGACTTTCGCTCTCTCCTTTGAAGAAGACTTGGATTGCTTTCTCCAAGTAGTGGTGAGTCCTCAAGTTTGAGGACGGAATTTCCTATTTTCTAGTTCTATTGTACCTCTCATGTTGAGACTTTTATTGATGTATAAGGGCTAAGTCCCAAACTTTGTATTCCTATGTTTAAGATGGTTGTATGAGACAAAGTCTAGATTTTCCTATTTCTTTCTTTTATGAAGTTGGACTTCGATTGTAAAGTTTTAAATTTACGCATTATTTCAATGTCTTATGTAATGATGATGCTAGAGGCTTGTATGAGACCCCTTCGGGGTCAAGTACGCCATGTTACGTCTAGAAGGTACTCCCGAATCGTGACACCTATCTTGGTGATCCTGAAGTCACTTTATGATCTACCGTTTACCGTACTTTGTAGGCTATAGGTACCCTTCACCCCCATTAAGGGAACATGTTTCAAGATTGACCCCAAAAAATAATTACAAGTAGTGTATTTACCATACTAACCAACATGGTTATACTACTGACAAATGTCAAGAATTCAAGACTATCTTCATGGACCGGTCAACAGTGGTAAGATTAGCCACATATGAGGTCTTTCCATCCTTGCTTATGATCAGGTTAAATCAAGAATTCCTATTACTAAAGATTTTCTAATCCACCGCTAAAATTTCACCATCTTCATAGAGTCTTACTTGGAGGTCTACAAAAAAACTAGTGAATGAAAAGATTTTAACCCTGTGAAAGGGAAAGAAAATAAGACTTCCTCTGCATGACATAGAAATGGCGAGATGTCTCTATATCATGGCACAACAAATTACGACATTAAGAAACGTCACATTTTCAGGATTGACTTGGAGCACCTCATTAACATAGTGAAGATTGAAATAGAGTTTCCACCATATCATCCATAGAGGGAGAAAGATCAAATGAAGAAAAGTTCAAAAGAAATCCTCAGGAGAGGCGAAGTTTCATTTATGAAGTTTATTGTTGTTTTTCTTGTTCCATGTATGAATCAATAAATGAATCAAGAATCAATGAAATTATTTTTGTACAAAAGTCACACTACGTAGGGCTTGAATTCTCCTCGGTGAGATACATAGGCAGTCTTTCAAGAGTCATCCTCCTATCTTTGTAAACTTTTATGTCCTCTCACTCTTACAAGGAGATTGAAAATTTCACATCTATTTACATCATCGGATATCAAGAGAACAGTGATGGAAGATGGTAGAAAATCTTGGCTTAACACAAATTAACCTTCCTAATACTTGATCCCAAGTGTGATAGCTCATGTCTATTATAAACATCATTTAATTATGAGTTGAAAGTTTTCAATTCATTGTTAATCTGAATATTCTTATTTTTTTTATCTACCTCCCACTCATTGTCTTTCATGTAACAAATGTAAAAAATATTCTCTCTTTTATAATTAGAAAATGCATTAGCATTATTCTTGAGTAATTGTCAATCAAAAGAACAAAATATTCAAGTTTTCTTTTTTGAATTTTTTTTTGAGCCCGCAAGTCTAACTGTGTGTAGTATAACTTGTTACTTGTCTTGTACTTTGCTTTCTTGTTGAACTTCACCCTTATCTACTTAAACAATACATAATAGTCAACAAAAAAATTAATTTGTTCTTTGTATTCATTAAATTCTTCTTGATGAACAAAGATAATTATTTTTTCACTCGTACGATTAAGTCACAAGTGTCACAACTAAATTTGATTCAAATCACCCTTTTCAGAAGCTACTGCAACTTCCTCTTCAACTGCAATATCCTGATAATAATGAAGTAGAATCACTACAAAAATTATCTTAAATATTTCGCTTAATTGCTCATAGCTAATAGATTATTGTTTTTTTGTTATTTATCACTAAAGCATCCCAAGATAAAACTCTCTCCTTGTCGAAAAGTATTTTAAGCTATCAAATGTTGATCAATCGATCTGGAAAGACAATCCTAGTGAGAGCTTTTCATCATACCCTGCCGGGCTTGCTTTCCCCCCACGCCAGCTTGTCCCTCCTATACCTAGGATTCCCATTTGGTTCGGCTGTAGTTTCATAGATCGATTAACTACAAATTTTGTTGTTTAACAATAGAATTTGTCTATCACTAAATTCTGATTTTGATAGTAAATAAATTTATCTTTATGAGTACCACAAAGTATTTATACACTTTTATACAATTTAGGTGTGTCATTCGTTGAGTTAAACTTAAACCCTTGATCATACAATGTTAAAAGAGAAACCAATTTTCTCTTCATTTTAAGTGTGTCATTTTGTTCATGTGTTACCTAGTGAAATACTGTATTTTTCATTTAACAACGTATCAAAAAAATACCTTAACTATGCAAGTGTCCTATTATCCCCCCTCCCCCCCCCCCCCTCCTAAACAACCTTGAACTGATATTATTACATCATTTTTGTCCATCTGACATAGAGAGTGTATGTACTCTCTTAAAGAGAGTGAACAAAACTAAAATAACGAATATAATTTTATTTTTACAAGTATTTTGCTATAAAATATATTTTCTTATTTTTCTTGTTAATTTAACTTTTTTTTTCCTTATTATGTTTTCTTTTTCTTTCTTCCTTCTTCTTCAAAAATTCATTGTCATCTCCATTGAAGTTTCTTGCTTTCAATGTCACTTTTTACCACAACTTCACCTCCATTTTTTTACTACTATTAGTTTAACTCTCTTCAATTTTAAAATTATATCTAAATATTTTGTTACATTTCGAACAATTTGATAAACCCATTAGATTTCATGATGATTAGTAGGTATCATTTAGTTTTTTTATCCAAATTTCAACTAAGCTTTTTCCATTTTCGGAGAATTCATTGATTCTTTCAAAATTATCATTTCTAGTTTTGAAGTTATATGAAAAGGAGAAAAAGTAATTGATGATACCTTCAAAATTTTGATTTTTCTTAGAAAAATAATTAGTTTTGTTATCAATAACTCAACAAAGTCTAGAAAATAGTATGATTTTTTTTATTAAAAAAATTATTGAAAGAAAGGAATTTGATTGAAGAAGAAGAAAAAAAATGAAAGAAAATGAAGGAGGGGTTCAACTTGACGTGGGGGTGGGGTGAGGTGAGGCTGGGAGGTGAAGAAGACGAAAGAAAGACAGAAAATGGAGGGAGGGGTAACTTGAAAGTGAGTGGAAGATGAAGTAGAATTTAAAATGAAATTAAAATTAAAATAAGTCAAAAAGTAAGGAAGAGATAAATAAAGAAAAAACAAAGAAAAACTTAAAATGAAAAAAAGAAGAAGATTATATTTCAAATTAAATTAACATGTGTCACATAATGATTGGTGTGTGATAACACTTGCTTTTCAAAATATGAAACTGATCGAAAAATGATGTAATAATATAAGTTCAAAATTATTTAGGAGGGGGGAGGGTAATAGGACACCCACATAGTTAAGGTGTTTTTTTGAAAATTCGGAACAACTTCAGGTGTCACTTTATGTCTTTTCCCACAAAAGTATAGTAAGATAGAGGTAAAGAAAATAACACCAATCAAATGATTTATTTTCACTCTTAATTTTTATATTTATATTTTGATCCATAATAATTTAATTACTCATCAAGGTGGATTTTAATAGCTACGTCTTAGTTTATACAAAAATCGTACAATCTCTTTATATAGAGATGACTTGGAAACGATTACCTAGAATGCATTTCTTCTACCTTTATCCGTACTATTGTTGTAGAATTTTATGCAAAACAATTTCACGAAAAGCATTATTTATAAGCTCATGAAAAGCATACTCATATTTCTCTCCTTCAAAAATATTTATTCTTGACTTTTCATCACTTCAACAAAATTCTTAATAAATTTTTTTTTGTAACTCTTGTAACACCTAGGATGATATCATCCTAGTCTTTCAAAGATTGCCATGAGATTCCTTCTCAAATATTCCTACTTACTTTGTTGAAGATGAAGAAGTCATCTTAATTCTAAATTAAAAAGAAAATTCAGATTAAACTATGATTCTGATGTCAACCTTTTAGTTGTTGAGAAGGTTTCCCAAAAGCCATATATATGTGTATCCAATAAAATTTACATGTAAATCAGATATAAAGATATGTTGCGGAAAATTATGAATTATTAGCATACTATCAGATAAAAAAAAAAGTAAATAGAAAAATAAAATAAAATATAATGAGATTCAGACAATCCTAATCCTGGTGACAAAAATAGATACAATTTTTCACTATAAATAAGAAGGATGGTACATTACAAAGAATTCACAATTACAATCATTATTATAAATCACAAGTAATTCCTTCTTAATCTTATAAGGAATAGTTTTCCTAAGTTTTCAAATTAACCTATTAAGAAATTTGATATAATTAAGATTTATAAAATTCAAGACACAAACAAGAAGTATTAATTAAGCATTTTACTTTATCTATCACTCGAGTCACATCACACCACTATACTTTTCAAGCCACAACCAATTAACATAAGTTCAAATTCCATAATCAAATTGCACTTAACTAATAGTGAGTATGCATAACATCAATTAAGAGAAATTGGAAAAATAAATTGAAGAAAACAAAAACAAGACAATTTTATTCATGAATCTTAATATAGCATAACCAAGATCAAAAGAGCTAATTGTTGAGGGATTTCATCTTATGCATTGAACTAGCTATTGGTTACACATCCCAAAAGTCATAAAATGATTACCAAAAAATAGGTAAATCATACTATTACTTTATTAGTAAATTAGTAATAAACTCAAAACAAACAAAAATAATAATTACTAATTTGGTCTAGTGCAATCGAATCGGATCTCACCCTGGTTCCCGGTCAAAACCCCGACCCGACCCAAATTTGTCATGGCTGTTGCAAATGCTTGTTTGAATGCATCATTATTAGAAGCAAAAAAGTTGACAGTATTTTTTGATCTTGAATCAGTGAAAAGAATTTGATCAGAGACAAATAGACCTTTTCCTTGTTGAAGGTTCTTATAATAAGCATTATCAAAAGTATTTGGTGTAGTTGGATCCATGTTAATAGCAATTCTCGGGTCGACCCGTAATGGACACATTTGCTTCAATTGTGCCACGTAAGCTTTGTTTAGGGTCGGGTCAACACTGCTCTTTGGGTTGAAATTGTAGAGCCTCTTGGAAACACGGTTGCAATGAGAGAAACCAAGGGTATGTGCACCTATATATCAAAAAAAATACTTACTTTAGCAATCCGTCTCAATTTAAGTGTTTTAGTTTGACTGAATATGAAGTTTGAAAAATAGAGGTAAGATTTTTGAATCTTAAGATCTTAAATTAAAGAAATGTGTGATCTTTGAAATTTTGTGGTGTGAGGTAGAATGTGTAAGAATATATATTAGAAAAGGTATAATACATAAAATTGTCATTTAAGTTGACTTCGTTTCACATTTATGTCCTCCAACTTTGAGTGTGCATAAGTAAATACCTAAACTTGTATAAAGTTGAATAAGTAGACACATCAGTCATATGTGGCATTAGGACACCACGTAAGATGCAATTTATCATGTTGGATGTCACGTAGGACGTGTGTGTCTGTTTGTCCAACTTTATATAAGTTTAAGTGTCTACTTGTGCATAACCAAAATTGGAGGACATAAATGTGAGCTAAGAGAAAGTTAAAGAACATATTTATGTATTATGTCAATAGAAAAACTTACTAAATAGTATACAAAGAGATCAGTCCAAAAAGAGAAAGTAAGACGGTTAAATTAGGACATGAGAACGAGTACCTGATAATGCAATCATATCAGTTTGGCTAAGGCCACGTCTGGCAAACATGGTATTGAGCTGATCTAGGTTGAATCCTTCACCTGGAAGTTGATGTTGGACTGAGGTTAAGGTTGAAATTTTCCCATCACGACGGCCCAACTCCACTGGATAAAATGGGCCTCCAGTCTACAATTATATAGGGAATATTCATACAACTTAAATAAGGTAAAAGAAAAAATAAGAAGGGGAAAACCATCTATATACGAAATCAAGCAGTGTTTTTACTGAAACACGGTATGTTCCTCCTTGATGTCATCACAATATATATAATGGTATCAAGGAGTACTGAAGCAGTGTTTTTTCCTCTTTGATACCATCAGAATTTGATGGTATCAAGTAATAAACGCACATTAGTAGGAATAATTTACCATAGCAACGACTTCTCTAGTGGCCAAAGCTAAAATATCCGCACAAGATACTTTGTTACGGCATTTAGAGTCACTGTCCACAGCTGCTTTGGCTTTGACAACAGTGTCAAACCCATCACCTGCTAATGAAAGATTATCTGGATGGTCCTTCTCTGCTTTTCCATTTGGTGATGCCAATAGCATTGATGCATCACAACCCTAAAATCATTCATCACACAATAATAAACGTTTGGTTTTTCCATACGCAAAGAGGCAGGGGAAGGGGAAGGGGAAATTGTTGTAATTGAGACAATTCGAATGGATAATATGAATTTGGAAACGTACCCTAACAAAGCAATCATGAAAAAAGAGTCGGAGAGTTGCTGGAGCCGTAACAAAAGTCTGTTGAAATTTCAGTCTAACTGCAGAACGAACCAATGACTCAACATTTGGGCATGTATTTTTGTAGAAGTCTGTTTTCAATTGACCAAATGCAATACTACTAACACTTAGAATCAAAAACAGAACAAACAACAAATTACTACTCTTTTTTTGAAACTCCATTTCTTTTTTCTTTTTTCCTCTAAGATATTAAGATTTTATGGGGTTGCTAAAGAGTTGTATTTATACTTTTAATTACTAGGTATATAAAAAAAAATATTCAAGTGGGCAGTTAAATTAAGATTGGACTTTGGCTAAATACACCCTGGCCATTTGTTCGATGAGATTGTGGTTGAGTTATGGTGAGTTTTTTTTTTTTTTCCATTCTTTTATCACTTAAGTTAATTATGAGTAGCACAGTATTTTTTTATATGGTGGATTAGAGAATGGCAGATCATTAGAAATAGAATAAAATAATACTACTCCTTAATTGCAGGTAGTACATTGTTTTGTATTATCATTTTTTTAAATAAGAAAGGAGATCTGTGTTTGGTAGGAAAGAAAAATGTTTTTCTGAAAAATAACTGAGCTTTTTTTTTACTTATTTTCTAGTGTTTGATAAGCAAGTAAAAGATTAATATTTCAAAAATAATTATATATAAGCTAACAAAATATTATGAGGCAGGGATGTGGTGGGGGAGTGGGGGTGGGGGTGGGGGTGGAGGGGTGGAATGTTCAAGAGATGGGGTTTGGGGATGGGGCAAAAGTGTATCTAGAATTTCGATAAGATGAGTGCATGATTACAAAAAAATGCATCTTAAATATAAATTTTATCGGTTTGACTTTTAGGTTCTTAATATCAACTATTAAATTTTAAAATTTATAGGTCAAAAATATATAATTCTACTAGTTTTAAATTTTAATATACACAGTTAATTTAATTTAATTTAATTATATAAAAAATTTACCATGCTAAATTTTTTAGGAATTTTTGATGTAGCACACTTGAAAATTTTGAAAGATTAAAGAAAAAGGACAAAAGAAAAATTAATTGAAATGCCAAAAGTGTAACCGATAACCATTTGGGGAGGTGTTATTCAAAAAGACAAGATAGATATAAGATTTAAATTTATATCCTCACCTACAGAGGTGCACTCAATCATCATCGTATTATTATATGATACTTTGAGCGTGGGTTCACACATCCACGGGTGGCTCAACGTAATTGGGTGCCTAAAGCGAAATTACAATTCGAGGCCTAAAATATAAACAAACTTCGTATACGTATTTATTCAAATTTTATTTTTCTTACACTATTTAGATGAAAATTATTAGTATTTAATAATGTAGTTTTAGGTAAGATTTTATCAACTCAACATTGAAAAACATCCTTTCACAGAGGTAATTATTATATGAATTGTTAACATAATTCTATAAGTAATAAGTTGACAATTATTAAATAAATATAAGAGTTAGAACCATAGAATCTCAAGAAGCTGATGACTTGGTATACCCCATTTTAATATGCTTGTTGTAATGCTTGAAACTAAAATTTAAAAACAAATAAAAAAGAATTTGTAATTCACTTTGTTCAACACTTTTCACTATTAATTCTTATTTTTAACAAAGTACAAAAGATGTTAAAGTGAGTAAAATATTATACTTTTTATCATAAATAATTCATTTTTCTATATATAAAAAAATGTAACACATAATTTATTCTTGATAAAAATTTGGGGGCCTAAGGCATAAGCCTTATTTTACAAAGCATAGAGTCACCCCTGCAGCACACATCTATATTTAAATATTTTCTTAAAAATATAACACTACTATATATGATCTAGAGAGGAGAGTATGGATTCATGTAAACCCACGGCATCCCCTCTAGATACCCCTGGGTGGGGGTGGAGGAGTAAAATGTTCAAGAGATGGGGGTGGAGGTGGGGGTTGAGGACATTGGTTGAATAAGGAGGAGACAATAAACTTGAAAATTACTTACCGTATTTGTTTTCTTATTCTCATTAGGAATCATTTTAAGAAAATTATTTTAAACAACCAACCATGAAAAAATTAGAAACATTTTTATTTTCCCTCTACCAAAACACAAAAAGTAATACCAAAAACGTGTCCTAGAATAATTTGTTTTACAAATATATTACCAATATATTATTTTATTTTAAACTATTAGGTGGTACGTGTTTTTTTTGTGTGTATTTCAAAATTAAAACAATGTCATTCACCATTAGAAATAACTTAACTTGAGATTTTTCCATAAATATCTAAAATTTACTTTAAATCATAAATTTTGATAATCTTTCATTTTATGTTTCTTAAATTTTATACCAAGTAAAATGGTGACACATGAATTAAAACGGAGTACTTAATTAGAATATTTCAAATGAACGTTATAACATCTTCCGGCAATAATAGTAAAATATATATACACTTTATCTCAAATTATAGTGGCTTGATTTGAAGTATAAAGGTCAAATTAATTAATTTAATATGAATTTGGATATAACATCTTCAAGTTTCTTTGAAATAATTTTAAATATATAGAAATTAAATAAAACATACCATAAGTTATAATAATTAGTAACTAAAATTTTAATAATACGTTAGAATAATTAATAACTAAAAATATTTTTAATAATTATTATGAAAGAAAGTTTTTTTTAATTGATAAATAATAAGATAAAATAAAAACAAAGAGAGTAGTACCGTTACTTGTCTCGACCTTACGCACAAATCACCATGCCTTGAGTGCACCAAGAAGAAACTTTAAATGTCATTTTCTGGAAATACTAAATAGAAATACGGCTATTTTTATTTGTCCATCATACTATTTTGAGTTGTTCAATTATATTTGTCCAGTTTATAAAATTAATAAATAATTTATCATAATATATCTTGTTTGTAACGAATTTTGAAGTGACAGAAAATAAATTGCAATCACAATAAAATTAGAAGAAACATAATTTTATTCATCAAGATTGCGGGTACAAATCTGTTGATCCCTTGATTCTCCTCTCCTAAGATTTATCCATGATTCGAGGGGCGTTAGAGTCATATTTTTCGAACTAGGATGATTTAGATTTGACCTCTATATGAATATTTCATGCTATATGAATATTTCATGACTTTTGTGGAATATTTCGAGATTTTGATCTCTTTATGGAATTTTCTAGATGCCTTTTAAGGGAATTTAGTACCCTTTATATAGGCGTAAACTAGGGTTTAGGATTGAGTAGCCTCCAAGAATCCTAATTTGAGTTGAACACAATTTGTAGAGTTCCAATTCGAATTGAACGCATCTTGTAGAGTCCCACAAAATTTCAATGTCTACAAATGCTCCCTGCTTCAAGGCTTGTCGGAGTGTAGACTCGATGAAACTCAAAGACGAGGCTTGAAGTACTCATTCTTCCATCTTTGCGACTTCAGATTTTTTGATTTGATTTATGAGAGAAGAGATGAAGGGCAGATTTGGTCCCACTGGACGTGCCAAAATTCTTGGGTATTTTTAAAATATCAAGATCAAGACCATCGGATTCAAGAATAAGCTCGAAGCCCTTGAATTCAAGTAAAAGTCAAGATCAAAATAAAGTTCAAGTTAAAGTTCATCAGAGATTCAAGAACAAGCTTTAAAGCCCTTGAATTCATATTTGAAAAGGCGAATTCAGAGGAATCATAGAGATTGTAACACTCGCACTTTGAAATAATAATACGATTGTTGCATAATTTTCCGTTCTTGATTATTGTTTTCTCGACGCGAATTTTATTGTCTACATATCTATTTTACTCTTACTATTAAATATTATTCATCTTTCAATGTTTATATGACTTATATTTAATATGGGTGATTTGATAAAATTAGTCTTATCATGTATTGCTTCTTAATCTATATGTCAAATCAATAGTGGATAATTATTGTTAAATAGAGAGTATTATTTTATATACACTTCTAAGTTAAAATACATGTAACATATCGACTTAAACTTTGATGATATATCTTTTCTATCACACCAAATGTTCTACTACTACCTACTTTAGTTTATTTTCTTCTTCACATTAGTATTGATTTATAAGAATACTACTAGCCAAATTAAGTTTAATTAAATACCTCCCCTATAAAATGTTAAGGTGAAACAAGTACTCTTTGTGTTTTCTATTAATCCTGTGGAGTTCATTCAATGTCAAAATAATGGACTATCTTCGTTGAATATATTATCTTGAGATGGACAGAGTCGATTTTTCACAATTTGAATTATATTATATCAAATTAAGAATCTGTTTCGGTCTTATAATCTCAATCACTTGTTGCTTGTTTCAGCAAAACTCTTTACTTAGCACTCACTCTTGTTTGCTCTCCCACTTTCCTTCTTGTTTTCTTACTTAATTAGTTACTTGCTTCAATGAACCACCTCTATTTATAGGTGGTGATGGAACAATCTAGCTAAAGATATTTTCTACTTAATTTTAGAATTTTCCTCCAACTACTAAGTTCTAGAATTACCCTTTCTAGAACATTTCTAGATTTTTCTCTCTAAAATACTCATTCCACAGACCTTTCTTTATCACTCTTGAATATTCTAGATTCTTCTTTAAAATGTCTTGAATATTCATTAAGTTGGTGATAAATTCTTAACACTCCACTTCAACACCAACTTAATTTTTTGTTTGTGTCCGTTGTGAGCAATTCTTAGAAATTTGCAAGCATCATGATGTACATGCCCTTTGAGGATCTCCACCTTCGTCGAATTATTTCAGACCCTACTCTTTAAAGCTTCTTCAAATGTAGTAGCATTTTTTATATTATCCACCTCTACTAATGTTGCATCTATATACTTGCCTTCTGGACATTTCAATCGTGTAGACCTCCTTCGTAGCGGTTGTAATGCTTTATGAACTTTTTCTTGCAACACATCTGAAGTTTTACAAGCTCCAATTTGCCATACGATTTATTTTCCTTTTGTGGAGATACCTCTAGCGTAGGTAATTTGGATTCTCTTCTTACCTCTTGGTTTGTTTCTATCTTGTTGTTCTCTTCTTCTTTTTTTCAAAATTTTGTAGCTCTTGCTTCAATTTCCTTGAAACTTGTAGGGAGACGTCATTGTACCACCATGTTGGTGCTTCACCAAGTACCACATAAGTTGTCTCGGCAGACATGACATATATTGACTATATATCTTCTTCCCTTCATGATTGGCAAGCTTGTTGCTTTCAAGCTTTGATATACCTTAGCGTCATTCGGTCGGAACACAACATAGTTTCTTAAACTTGTTAATTGTGACATAGATAATGTGGTAGATATTTTGAAGTTCCACTTATCTTAAGCTATGATGAGGCATGAACACCGTTGTAGACATTGAAATCTTGTTGGACTCTACAAGTCGTGTTCAATTCTAGTTGGGAATCTACAATATGTGTTCAATTCCAATTAGGATTCTTGGAGGCTAAACCATAAACCCTAGTTCATGTTTGTATTAAGGGTACTATATTCCCTTGAAAAGTTATCTCGAATATTCCACAAAAGTCGTGAAATATTCATATAGAGGTAAAATATAAATTATCCTAGTTCGAGAAATACGCCACTAACGGCACTGGAATCATGGATAAATCTTAGGAGAGTAGAATCAAGGGATGAACGTAATTGTACCCGCACTATTATCAATAAAATATTCATGTTTCTTCATATTTTATTTGTGTGGTTTATTTATTTTCCATATGTTTAAAATTTATTGCAAACAAATTGGCACGCCCACTTGGACCAAATCTGCCCTTCATCTCTTCTCTCATAAATTAAATCTGAAAATCTAAAGCTACGAAGGTGGAAGAATGAGTACTTCAAGCCTTGTCCTTGAGTTTCATCAAGTCTACACTCCGACAAGCCTTGAAGCAGGGGGCATTTTTAGACATTGAATTTTTGTTGGGCTCTACAAGACGTTCAACTCTAGTTGGGACTCTACAATATGTGTTCAATTACAATTAGGATTCTTGGAGGCTAAACCATAAACCCTAGTTCATGTCTATATAAAGGGTACTATATTCCCTTGAAAAGGCATCTCAAATATTCCACAAAAGTCATGAAATATTCATATAGAGGTAAAATGTAAATCATCCTAGTTCGAGAAATACGTCACTAACGGCCCTCGAATCATGGATAAATTTTAGGAAGTAGAATCAAGGGAGGAACAGAATTGTACCCGCACTATTATCAATAAAATATTCATGTTTCTTCATATCTTATATGTGTGATTTATTTATTTTCCATATGTTTAAAAAAAATTTGCAAACAACTGTCTTGTCAATCTTGTCAATGTGAGTTAATGGCATTCTTGAATTATTTGCAGTCACTACTACTCGACCAACTTTATATTCACTCATGTTGATAAGCTTTTCCTCATCACCAGTCATGTGATTGGAACAATCCGAATGAACAATCCAATTATGTTCATAACCAATCAGTTTCTCACTTATAGTTGCAAGTGCAAACTCATCTTCTTTTTTAGAGTGATAGGTGACAAGTTTCTCTTGTTGATTGCTTTCTTCAACTACATAAAAGGCCTCAAAATCTCATTCTTGTTGTTGTTGTTGGTTTTGGGAAGAAGTAGCTACATTACCTTCAGCTTTCTTGTACCAACAGTCTCTGGGTAATGTCCTTTCTTTCCACAATTGTAGCACCTCTCCATTTGACAGTTGTTGAAGCCTTTCGCCTGCTTGTTTTATCGTTGACTTCTTTGATGTTGATTTTTTTGGTCTCCCCCGGCCGTGAGCTTCTCTCCGCTTCTCTTTTTTGATAATATTGTCTTTTGTTGAATAGGCAATTATCTTCATCTTTAAGAAGACTTGATAATGGCTTCTCCATGTCTTCTTCATTTGTCAACAAATTTTCTAACTCAGATAAAGTTGGTTCTGTAGCCCACCCCCGTGTGGCTATAATTATACCTTTGTACTTCGGCCTTAGACGATGAACAATTATTTTCCTCATTCTTGTCTTTGTCATAGCATATCTTTTTATCTAATTTTGATATTTCATCAGATAGAAATTTTATCTTTGAGAAGTATTGACTGATTATCATATTTTGTTATGAGATCGATAAAAGAACATTTTCAGTATTTTTTATCTTGCATCATTTTTCTTTGTAAAAACCATCGCTAGTGTGTCCCAAGCTTCTTTGGGTGTCTTGGAATTCTTAATTCGTTGCAAGAACGCATCCTCAATTGTTACAGTGAGAACAAACATGATCTTTCCAGCTTTGACCTTCCACATTTTTACTATTTCAGCATCTGTTGGTGTTGTGGTGTCTGGTCAATCAATGATATTCCATAATTCTTGGCAGAGAAAGTAATATTCTATAATTGTGCTCCATGATCCGTAGTTACTTGCGTTGAGTTTCTCAACGCTATTAAGAGTGCTTGTGAAATCTATCATTGATAAGTGTCTCACGACTTGTAGTGTCTGACAATAGCTTGTAAGCCTCGCTCTTATCCACCAGACTCTGATACCACTTGTTGAATATTTGTTTGTGGAGATGGACATAATCAATTTTTCATAACTTAAGTTTTATTATATCAAAGTAAGAACTCGCTCCAGTGTTACAATCTTGATCACTCACTTGTTGTTTGCTTCAGCAACACTCTTTACTTAGCACTCACTCATGTTTGCTCTCTTACTTTCTTTCTTGTTTTCTTACTTAGTTACTTACTTAAATGAACCACCTCTATTTATAGGTGGTGATGGAACAATCTAGCTAAAAATATTTTATACTTAATTAGAATGTTCCTCCAACTACTAATTAAGTTCTAGAATTGTCCTTTCCAGAACATTTCTAGATTTTTCTGTCTAAACACTCGTCCTAAAGATCTTTCTTTATTTCTTTACAACTCTTGAATATTCTAGATTCTTCTTTAAAATGTCTTGGATATTAATTAAGTTGGTGATGAATTCTTAACAGTCTTGAATTCTACAAATCCTAAATTTGATTTGCTAGTTTTTCTTTTCATTTGGTGCTTGAAATATATTTTGGGGGTAATACAGATTCGCGTGTATTCTTTTCATCTGGTGGTCAAAATATATTTTGGGGTGTTGACTAATCTGGATTCGCACGCTTAAGATTCATTTAAGGTAAAAACTTTTCTTAACAGATTTTTTTCATACGTATAGCCGAGACCTTTGGTTAGGGGTGTCAAATGGGCGGGTTGGGCTGAAATTGAAGATATTAAAATTGATTGAAATAGAAATCGGGTTCGGTCATTTCCCGTCCAAATCTTATATAACCTTAATTGATCTACAAGATTTTGTATGTCATACTTTTTCTTCCTGGTAACATTGAAGAAAAAAAAGAAAAGAAAAAAAAGTATACATGAATCTGTCATTATCTTAAAAACTTTGGGTAGGATCACAAGAAGGAAAAATTTGAGATGAACGTTTACAATATGGGATAGTCCAACAGCTAAAGAATGAGACAGGTAGTGACCAAGTGTGCCTCATGATGTTCATTTGTTTAGAAAAAAGACAAACAAAGCGCACATTTAGGGTCTTCCTTAAGCCATGTTACTAGTTAGTGACCCTTTCAACTATAATTAATTCTTTATAGTTTTTTCAAAGACCTACCACTCATCTTTCAAATATAGTAAATTTTTGGCATAATGCGTGAATATGTCCTTTAACTTGGCTTCAGTTGATATCTATGTCCTTCAACTTTGGGTGTGCACAAATAGATACTCAAATTTATATAAAATTGAACAAGTAGACACATGTATCAAGGGGCGTAGCTACCCTTCGGACACCTTTCGTCGGAAAATTACACTGTATTATGTATTTATAAGTAAAATGATACTTTATATGGTTAAATAACACATTTTGGACACCCTTGATAAACAATACAGTTTCTTAGCTCAATGGTTTTAGTCGTTTAGCTCAAGCTAAGTCATTTGCAACCTGTTGTGTGCGGGTTTGATTCCCCTGAATGGACTTTTTTTACATGTTATTTGACTTTTGATTTTTTTATCATTAAAAAATTAAATAAATTTAAAAGTAATTATTTAATTTAAAGTTAATAAGCAAATTTTAATTATTTATTTATTCCATAAAGCTACTAAAAGTGAAAAAGCTACATATATAATTTATTTTAATATAACTCGTTTGATTCTATTCTTTATTTTTCATTTTTCGTTGTTAGTCACCAGAGGTTCGTGAAATTTTGAAGCATAAAAGTGATTTCACACTAAACTGAATTTTCTCTATATCTTTTTTCTTTGTATGTCCACATCCTATCAAATAAACGTGAACATTAAAGCTAAAGATTATTAATGTTACATAATTTGATTTTCAAAATTTAAGTGCACTCATTCATTAAATTATTTTTATTAGCTATGGAATTTTTGGACATTCTTCGTAAAATTTCTAGCTACACCACTGCATGTATCCTACGGTCCTACCTGATATATATACTATGTGGCAATTCACATCCTATCGATGTCCTACGTATAATATGTCACGTAGGCCAACGTTTTTTTTGTACCCTTGCATACCTTAATAATTATAACACATCTTTTCCTTTAATATCTAAAAAAAATTGAAGTTTGTTAATGTGTTGAAATTTGTTAGTCAACTTTAACCAAAAAAAAAAGTTTGTTAGTCAACCAAACGCATATGAAGTCACGACTATGCATGGCCAACTTGTTCAACATGAAGACGTGTTAAATTAAGACACGTAACTAAGATAAACAATTGGAATTATTGAAGTGAATTATATATAATTATATAAATCCCATGACCAATCATTTGAAATGCACATGCTTTAACAGTTATAAGAGGATTAACATGAACTTAAAATTATTTTTCTCATAACAAAAGACGTGTAGATTTGATCAAACCAAACATGTTTATTACAACTCACCACATTAACATCAACCTTTCTCCTACAATTACATGACTAGAGGTTTCACTAAATCCTTATTCCTTCATTCAATATCACTATATGAACTTTTTAAATTATTGAGCCAGGTTTTATTATTTTAATTTTATATTGTATTTTTTATTGAAATTTTTTATTGTTTACGTTCTTACTTCATAAGATTTGTGTACAACCTACCTTCTTGAATTACATTGAGTATGTTATAGTTATTCAATTTACATATGACAACTAAAAAAACAAAGGCACTTTATGAAGTTTGGTTTTAGGCCCCCCAAACTTATTGAGACGACTTTGTATGTAGCAAAGCAATTTTGTCACTTTTATCGAAGGAGAATCCAAGATTTGAAGTTTATTGATTTTTACAATATTCTCAAAATAATAACCAATAATATTAACTGAGCTCACCATCACATATTTATAAATATTTAATAAATTTCACAATAAAATACATGACCTTTGTAATAATTATTGAATTTCTGAAAACCTGTAATGATCTAGATCCACCATTGACTTTCGTATAACCATGCAACAATCAAAAAGTAGTGTATTGGGGGTTCTTTAGGGACCGATTCAATATGCATATGAAAACTGAATGAGAATTAACATTTAGGATTTGTTTGGAAAGCCAAATGATAATTAAAATTGGTGTGATTACTAGAGCAATAATTACCAGTCTAGTAATTACACGGATTTGACTTTCCTCCATTACACTTTCCTTTCCATTTTATTAAGTATACATTTAAATGAGAAACGTGTATCCTATTTAATTTTTAAAGATCAAGATTATATTTCATTAATAAGTATCATAATCATAATGGAATGGAAATACTTGTATTCATATTGTTTTTTGTTTCAATTATTATTTTTCTTAATTCTACTTTTTCTATTGAGGAGGCAAATTACTCCACTTTTTAAGTGATTTTAATCCATTGTTATTTTGTAAGATAAACATATTATCTTGAATGACCTTATTGGAATATAAATAAAAAGATACTCCATCTCTTTTAATTTATTTGTCCTAAAAAGAGAACTTTTGATCTTGTAGTCTTAAATTAAAGATACATCAAATGTATCAAAACGCTCTTTAATCTTGTGATTTTAAATATATCAATATAGTATAGTGTGAAATAGAGACCACAATTTTATTTATCTAAACTGACAATATTTTTATTGATTAGTAGGTTGTGCAAATATTTTCAAGTTATTTCTTGGACACAATATACCAAATAAAAAAAACACAAATATGGCATATGAATCTCCCCAAAAGATGAACAGAAGAGGGCAAAGAAACAGAGGTTTTGTCTATCATTTTGTCAAAAGAGGAGAAACTTACATGTTATATCAAATTTTAGAGACCAAGTACTAAATACAATTGTCAATGCTGACCATCTACCTTAATTTTCCAGGCATGTATTTATTCGGCGTAAAGGCTAAGAGTCGGTGAAGTGAGTGGAAAACCATGAGTGGCTATGACACCACATCTACCTAAGCCTTCAAACAATAGAGGTGCCAAGTGCACCAGATTTCCAAACCAATTGACACCAAGATATGCAAGTTCAGGCCACTAGACACAGAAAATGTCACTACTCGGTCCAACACCATTCGCAACGTAGAGTGCAATCACATAAGATCCAAACAAACAAGGGTAATAGAGGAAACATAATAACCAGTTGAGATCTATATATACATTTTCAGAACTTGGATCAACTTCTGTGGAGCCTCAAGTGCCCAAAAAAAAGGCATTTTGACCCACAGTATACTAGTGTGGCAGAAGATTCATATTATACTTGTTTATGACAACAGTTATGATTCTTTTGACAGTCCTTAGACCATGCGCCTTCCTTAAACTGAGATCATACCAAAATATTAGATGACCATTAACCGAAGTATTATTCAACAACTTGGCTACTCAAGAAGTTCACCTTCCAACCCAAGGTATAGAAAATATAAAATAGGACAAGAGTAAAGGGTCTTTGGCAGAGGTCATTGTTGCACTCCAACCATAAATTGCAACAAAGCACCTGCAGCAGCAAAGAAGTAATAAATCTCAACGACTGGAAAAAGTAAGAAGACAATCAAGGACAAAATTAAACAACTATAAAGAACTGGAACCGGAAGATACTACAAACTGTTCAATCTAGAACCATCAGAGAAACTGAGGTAATGATACAACTTTTGTTAATTGGGAATGACACTGATAATATCTAGCAATTACAGTCAACCTCATAACAATACCAACAGCTATGATAAAGGTGAATGGGAAGCTATTGACCGCAGTTTACAGACATTAACAAAAATAGCAGAGATTACAGTCAATTTTACAAGATATTGACACAGTTAATCAGAAGGAATACTATTCTGTAGGGCTCACATACACATTGTTTCCCTTTCACCTTTCTGTTAAGAACACACCACTCATAAACAAAGACGTGTCTGACTCTGAAAATCAACTAAGCCACTCCTCTTCTGACCCCCCCCCCCATCCCCCACCCCCGCCCCAAAAGTGTCCCCTCCAAACACAAACTAAAGGACTGAGTCCATAATCTGATTTCATACTTTGAACTGTTAAATGGCTTTTTATAATTTTTTGTGATTATGTCACATAACTTCAGAAGATCCCCTAGTAGTTATTGAATTGCTGAGCACCTGTGACTATGTATTGAGTCAGCAACATACCTGTACACAATATAAACCAGTAAAAAGCTTTTCTCAGCTGCCAAGGAGAACTCTCTTTGGGTCAAGCTGGCCACTGCAATAACTTGAAGGAACAGCAGAAAGTTCCTGTCTTCCTCTCCACTCTTCACCAGGTTTCAAAGTGATAGGTTTTTCCACTGCAGCAGCCTCAACACACAGCATGTGCTTGTATTCCTCATCTCCAAAATCAGCTATGGCCTTTGCCCTCTTGTCCCAAGGGTTCCACACAACTGAGAAGAAGAAATTACAGAAAGAAGCCACTCTCCATTACAAAATCCAAACAACTACCATGAACAGTTTATTACTGATAGATACTCCACCCATACATTCTACAAATATTGAGTTGCTACATGCCTGAACAATTTGTTCAAGAATTAAGATATACTGAAGAGTGGCATGGGAGGAAAAAAACCCTAGAAGATCAAGCTCTTATTTATATGAAGCACAAAATAGTGATTCTTTCACTAAGACTGACATGAAAATGAGCTCCTAGATAATCAAGTTTCCGAACCCAGTATAGCAGGACAAAAGAATTGACTTTTCTCTTATTGCAATCAGCAAACCAATTTACTCTTCAAATAAATCAAACTCATACACGCAGGAAAGCTACAAAGATTGTCAATTACCTGCATCCGGTAACCCATCCTTACGAATAACAAATGTCCGTTTCTTTTCATGATCCAGGATCGCAATTTTTGTGGGGGTACTGAGATATATTTTGTCCACCTAAAGAACATGGCACAGACATCACAAGAGATGAATCATAAGTGCTAAAGCAATGAAAGGAAATAGTTGAAGCACCAGCCGATAAGATTCTCACTTCAGACTCAAAAGTAATTGCATCGCCTTGCTCAGTGAATCTCTCCTTATTCTCAAGATAATCAAGTGTCTCAAGGCCCTCAACACGGACTTCACTGTAAAATGAGAAATGATATTATTAGTTCAAAAGATCAATTCCGGGACAACAAGTTTACAAAAATGTTTTTATTCTTGTTTAAGTCTGAGCATCCTATCAAAAGCTTAAGCTATTAGTGTTTTCCACACCCACCCACCCTTCATGTGTGGGCTTGATTCTATATATGAGTCAAGCACGTGAATATTCATTTAATAATGGGTGACGGTGAGACTCGAACTCGGAATCTCTACCTGTTCCGATATCATGCTAAGCAATGGACCATGTGCCCAACTCAACCCCAAAAGCTAGCTCATGAGGTAAGGATTGCCCAAGACCATACAAGGAGAGCCACCTATCCCACTACACCCAATATGGGACTTTCTAACAATTATTTAACTAGCAGATCAATAAACTTGGAGCAGTACTGAGACTTCCTCTTCACTTTAATAAAACTCAATGTAGGTTCTCTAGTTCTAAAAGTGCTTAAAAATAAAGAGGAAAAGATGAGGATGAAGAAACAAGGCTATGAATTTGTGTTCTTTATTCTTAAAGCTTAATGATTAAAAAGATGATGTGATATAGCAAGAGAGGCTAGATGACAGTTGAGAGAAAAGAAGAGCAAGAGGAGGTGAACACACTTCCTTTTTTGTCGCCAAGCATCAGAAAAATATCCTGAGAAATTTTTTTACATAAATCCCAACAAAGAGGCAACCAAGTTTAGGTCTTCCAAAAGTTTACTAAGACATAAAATTCTAGAAAGATTGCTAAAACATATCTTAAAATAATACTCCCTCTATCCCAATTTAAGTGGCACCCTTTGACTTGACATAAAGTTTAAGAAAAAAAAAAAAAAGACTTTTGAAATTTGTGGTCTAACATAGTCATTGACCATTTGTATGGCTATAAATCATGTCATAGGATAAAGGAGAAATTTTAAAGTTAAATTGTTTCCAAGTTCAAAAAAAAGTTAAATTGTTTCCAATTATGGAAAGGTGAGATTCTTTTAGGGACAGACTAAAAAGAAAAGTATGCCACATAAATTGGGACAGAAGGAGTAATTAAGGAAGACTCCCTTTCACATCCTGAACCTCACATTGGGAATATTAGAAGAGCCTCAGAATAACTTTTGCTGTGCTTATCTAGGAGGACCAGACATCAACAATCAAGAATGACAAACCTGCAAAGTCTACCAGAAGCATCTAATAAATTGAAAAAAATTGTTTTCCTTCAAACATGTTATATTCCAAACTGCTTTTGTGTAAGCCGAATATTTGATACTTCAGTGGTTTGATATGAGTCAATAGACTCACCATAAGAGGACAGGAACTTAACTTGCTTCCTGAACTCAGATAGCAGTGTCAGTAAAAGCCATCGATTCATAGCTTAAGCAGATTGAGTGATACAAAAAAGGTTTGGTTGCTTCATGGATTATGTGAAGCTCTTCATAGAAGTGTGTTGATACGTAAAGTACAAAGTGATTCAACAAGAAACAACTGCTTCTTTGAGCCTCACTTTAAAAGGCGAAAGAGCAAATTTTACTCAAAACGAAGATCTAAAAATAAACAAAAAAGAAGGGTGAAAATGAACATATTGTTATTGAGTAATACGACTCCTCTGCATGTATACTTCAATATTCTCATTGTCATCCTTGTCTTCATTCTCAAATTTGCAATGCCTCTTCTTCTGCTACTTCAGTTTATTTACTTCTTTCTTTGTTTTCTTCTTAAGCAATAAGCCTTTCATTTTATTTTATTTTTCTAATATGCAAATCCAAATCCTTTTTGTCTATTTGGCTATGGCAATATCCAATAATAAATTTTATCAAGTGGGCCTTTTGATAATGGAATGGGGTTTCTGGGGTATCTATGGATCTGTGGGGCGGGGCTCAAAGGAGAATTATTTGGGAGGAGTAAGGTGTTGGTACAGGGAGATGGGATATACCTTGGGTGTTGGGGGGGTTAATACCATAAGATTCCCGAAGGAGAGGTTTGGGTGTAGGGTGATGTCCAAGGCCATGAAGGAGTATTCGGAGTTTATTAACATTTTTTTCTCTTATTGACTTGCCTTGCCTTAAACAAGCGCCAATTTCAATTGATCCAAATCGGAGGACTCATCTTCCAAATCGAGACTAGATAAATTTTTAGTGTCTACTTCTTGGGATGAGTTGGCACCCAATGTTATCCAGGTTCCTCTTCCACGACTGCTATCGAACCATTCACCCATCTTGTTGGATGGTAGCAGAGGAAGGACTAAGGAGAAATTGATCTCCTTTTAAATTCGAGAAAATGTGGTTGATTTCGGGGAGAGTAGCTAAATGGCGAAGTAGTTATGTGGTGGGGGGAGGCCTTCCTTTAGGCTTGCCAAGAAGTTGAACTTGCTTAAAAAAAAACACAAGGGTGTGAAATAAAGAGATGTTTGGGAGGGTAGAGGTGAATATGAGGATGTTACAACAGAAACTCAAACTTCTTAGCAAGAAACTAAGTAAGTGATCAAGAGAAGTGATAGGCAACGTCTTTGATCATGTCTATGAGTGGAAGAATAATCATAAATGATGAGTGGGCACAGTGCTGTCAATCCAATGTTATCTAAGATTTTTCTATATTAGGATCTGATCACAGGCCCCTCTACTCAAGTGTCATAACAACTCTCAGAATGGTATCAACTACTAAATTTTTGGATTTATGGGTTGATCAACCTTCCTTCGGACAAGTGGTGGAAGATATTTGGAATACTCATATTTCAGGTAATCCTATGTGGAGATAACAACTTAAACTCAAACTTCTTGGCTAGAATCTCAGTCAGTGGTGAAGAGAAGTGATAGGCAACGTCTTTGATCATGTCTATGGATGGGAGAATAATCATAAATAAATGATTAGTGGACTCAGTGCTATCAATCCAATGTTATTAAATATCTTTCTAGATCGGGATTTGAACATAGGCCCCTTTACTCAAGTGTCATAACAACTCTTGGAATGGTACCAAATACTTTAAATTTTTGGACTTATCGGTTGATCAACCTTCCTTCAGACAAGTGGTGGAAGATATTTGGAATACTCTCATTTCAAGTTATCCTATGTGGAGGTTATAACAGAAACTCAAACTTCTTAGCAAGAAACTCAGTCACTCGTCAAGAGAAGTGATAGGCAATGTCTATGAATGGGAGAATAAGATGATTGATTTAGAAGCATATGATGTCAGAAACATTAATAAGCAGAGCAGGGAAGATCTCAACAGGGGCCAAGCTAAATACATAAGATGGATGAGCATGCAAGAGAATATATTGAAGCAGAAATCACAAGCCACTTGGTTTGAAGAAGGGGAGCATAATACTAAGTACTTCCATAGCTTGATTAGCGACATGAGAAGAAGACTTCAACTACAAAGGATCAAAAATCACATAAACATGTGGGTTCAAGGTAATGACAAGATCGCCAAAGCTGATGTACACCATTTTGAACATCTATTTAATATTCCTCACCATTTTAATGATCATACCATCCTGGATTTTATCACCCCATGCATGTCATGCCTGACTTACAAGAGATTAAATCTGGTGTTTTCATTATGAGTGCATCTAGTGTTGTTAGCCCTAATAACTATCTCCTGACTGTCATGCCTGACTTACAAGAGACCAAATCTATTATTTTCGGTATGAGTGCATCTAGAGTTGCTGGCCATGATGGCTACACTGGAACTTTTTTCAATACGTGTTGGGACATCATCCAAAATGACATAAAGGACTTTATCCAAACTTACTTTCAAGGGAAAAGCCTTACCAAATTCTATACCCATACTTGTTTGGTTCTTATACCCAAGATAGACTCTCCTAATAGCTTTTCCGACCTTCAACCTATCAGTCTAAGCAATTTTATTTTATTTTTTGAGAAAGTTAACTGGTATTATAAACATAGAAGTACACCAATAGTGAACTCCTGTAGTAATTACATCAAAAGTATAGAGGGTTTACCAAAAAGAAACTAAACACCTATCTCCCTCATAAACTATCTAAGAATAGGGTGATGTCCCCCGGATCCTTGGGAATAGAATGGATACACCAAAAGTAAAAGGTCACTAAACAATTCATTTTAATGCTTTGGAAAGGGATGCTCTTGTTCTCAAAACA
>JAJOOD010020095.1:0-11925 GCA_029582525.1 Solanum tacnaense | reverse complement strand
TTGCATTGCAAGAATAGAAAGAAAATTACCATTTATGGACAATAAAGGTTTAATTACAATTTTATTATAATTAAGGAAAGAGAAAGATTACAATAAACGTTTAATTACAATTTTACTATAATTAAGGAAAGATAAAGATTAATTCAACATTCTATAATCACATTTAATATTCTAAATATTAATTGTATAGTTGGAAACGGAAGAAAGATCCCATTTCCGGAAAAAAAATATTCTAATATCCTAATCTGAAACTTTTGGCATTCTCTATAATATTAAAAATTATATATTTCATTTAGAATAATTACGTATTTATGGGATGAAACAATGAAATCATTTGCAACTTTTATTATTAACATAAATACATAATGATTAAAAATATTGTGACTTGTGAGTATATAAAGAGAATCACCATTTAAGGAAAATAAAAAATTAATTACAATATATATTTTTATCTATTTTTTTTAAACCCTCTATATTTCTTTATCTATTTTTTTACATTTTTTTTAAACCCTTATCTTTCTTTCCTTTCTTTCACGTTCTGTCAAGAAAATAAGAGTATAAACTTTTTTTTTATTATAGTCATTTATATCACTTTCTTATATTTCCATCTTCAATTTCATTAAATTCATCTCTTTATTCTTTTTGTGTATAAGCTGATTATCCTTTCATATTCTGCATTAATGTTATTTATTAAGATTAATTAAAAGTCATTATAATATTCTTTTAAATACGGTAGCAAAAGAAGCCCCAATTCAAATCCAACCATGATTTTTTTCACAATTTTCTTTTCTAGCTTTTCAATATTGCTATTAGAAAATAATACTTTGGAGAGACATAAGGTAATCTTAACTTCCTTACTATTTTTATGTTTATACTATTATGGAAATATATATATTTTTTCCATTTCATTAAATTATATAATCAACAAAAATATGATGATTATATTGTATATAACAATAAACATTGAGGCATCTTTCATACTGTCAAATAATTGTTTCAGCAAATTGAGATTTACATTTTTATGAAATTGTTTGGTTGTTGTAAAGGGGTTCATAATATGGATATTTATATTAAATTAAATACAAATGCATTGTTCATATGTTTCCTCTCTTCTTCTTTTTTTTCCAATGAATTTGGCAGGCAATATCAAGCTAAGGGTTTTAGGACACATCTTTTCTGTCTCTCTATTTTTTTTCTTCATATTTCACTTGTGAAATTACATCAAATATGTTATTGTTGTTACATTATTAGAGAATATTTAATATTATTTTTAATGAGAAATTGTAATTGTTTCTGTAAGTTATCATGGCATGGTGTGATATTGGTGATTGTCGAGACATGTATGGAGGAGCAGACATGGAAATGGTTCTTACAGAAGCATCTTGTCATTTGAGTATTTTCTCTATTTTCATCTAACACCCAAAATAATAATAAAAAATTATTGGATAATAAAGAGATGTCAAATGAAAAATTATCTCAATATATTATAATTGATTGATTTATTAGTTTCATTATTCATACATATTAGAGGTTTGGTTTAATTTTTTGGAAAATAATATTAATTTTTTTAATTATATTGTTCAAAAGATATTGATTGTTGAATTCGAACTATTATGTTTTACTCGCGGGTTCAAAATTTATTTAAAAATGAAAAAGTGTTAATTATATGTTTAAAACTTTTAATTATATGTTTAAAACTTACTTCCAAATGAAAATGTGTTAACTAATAACTATATGTTCAAATAATTTTAAGCACGGATAAGCTTAATTTGTTACCATTATAATAGAATAGTTAAGATGAATTTATCAACAAATTAACAAGAAGTCTTGACTAAATTTGTACTTAATAATTTTAAACTTAACAAGTAAAAGGATCTTTAAATTTAAAATTGTGTTAAGATTTGAATTTTTTTATTGACGGATAGTCTTAATTAGATAAATTTTAAACTTTTTACTTAATTAACATGTCATATTCCTCTTGCTAAAATATATTAAGTGGATATTTAATTTTTAGAAGGATTGTAAATTATTTATATATATATACATGTTTCTTTTAAAATCTTTAGTAACTTATTGATTTGTGCTAAATAGTTATATGACCACATAACAGTTAGGAAGAGAAAAAGTGAGGGTGATATTTTTCTTTGGTCAAGAAATACAATTATATTTTTTTTTAGATTTCTTTTTTATTTATGTGCTATATTAAAAGAATTTAAAAAATATTTAACTGTTAATTATATTAAATGTGCATTGCAAAGAAATTAAAAAGACATTTTTAGAATATGTTAAATGTAAAACTTAATTTGTCTTTATTTTCATTAATTACTCCACACAACTTTTTATAATTATGACTTATAAAATAATTAATAGTCATATTCATCATATTATTTGGTGTTTCATATAGTAGCCCTGTAAATAAAATCATTGTAAGATTTTATAGAAGATCACATTAGGTTTTTAGGTTATTATATTTTCGGTGCTTATTATATTCATATTTTAATTTGATTTGAAGAATAAGATGAAAAATGGTGATCGGTTTGTGGGAGTGGACGTCCATAAGAACTCGAAAGATATGTGCACTAATTTCATATTTTTCCTTCTATTTTTTAATGAGTAAGGAATTAAGAATGATGTTGCATTTTTATTGGTATGATTTTCTTTATTTTGCATCTTATGTGAATTTCTTATTGCAATTTTTTTGTTCAAAATAGTAAAAAATTTAACAACTTTATTGGAAGTCTACTAAGTACTCATCAAACATTTTTCTCTTACATCAATATTATATTTAATAAAATTATCAAAATTTTATCACTCTTTATAACCGCGCAAAGCGCGGAGAAGTTCACTAGTTTATGCCTAAAAATAATCTTTGTGGTTAATGACTTCTTTAATGTTTGAAAAATTAATTTTTTTAATTATAGTATATGTCGAATACATATTAATGTAATTAAGTTCATACCATAAACACTCACAAATTCACTATTTATATAGAAAGAGTTGCTGGTATTTTTAAAAGCAATGCATAATTATGGTATATTTCTGGTGTAAATATTTTTAATATCTAACATAGAAGAATTTGAATTTCATAATCAAGGTAATTTAATATTATGTATATTATATTAAATTGTATAATTCATTTTTTGTATAGTACAGAGTATATGATGAACAACAACATATAGTATATATGAGTATTTAAATTATGCTATTTATGAACGAACAATAGTTATGCCACTTATGTTATTAATAAATAAAAATAAAGTCTTATTAATATATAGCAGAATGTAAAAGTCTCGACTTCTTTTTTGAGGATCGAATTACGTGAATGAAAATGTCAATTTAGAAGTAAAGCTTTTTTCTTTTTGTATTTTATTTTCTGTGGTTGTACTGGTCAATTGATGAAAAAACTTTCTTCTTTTCATTTCTTTCTTTCAAAATATCAAGATTTTGCATTTTCTAATGAAGTATACCATCGCGAATGACAAAGTGATGGACAGACAAAACTGTGTAAAATAATGTCAATAAACGGTATCTAAGCTGAGTCTTTAAGTAGAGATATACGTCATACGTCGTATAATATAGTAGGAGTAACATGATACAATATGTTAAAATACATATTTTCCTCCAAAGAATATTTCGAACTTCTATACATTAACCGCCTAAAATATTTTAATCATTCAGTAATTGCGCTTAATCTGGATTATTTTTATTTAAGAAATCAATGTAGTTCCCAAATCTTATTTATGTCATCATCGATATCTTACTTACAATTTTATCTTTTCAACTTCTTACTTATAAATTCGAGCAACATTTATTTATTTGTACCTTCTACAAGCATACTTTGTGCTACTAGCAGCTAACTACTCACAACACCTTTTTATCTCTGGGCATTCAAAATGGAAGGCCTTTTCTCCTTTCAGTTTCTAGCTTGCACACTACTCTTCTTCATCATAATTCATCTTTCTCCTCTCTCTTCCGTCGAAAACAAGTTGTTTTCCAGCTGCGGCAAGTCCTTCAACTGCGCAAACATAACTGAAATTACTTATCCTTTCTGGGGAAATGATCGACCGAAGGAATGCGGTTATCCTGGATTCGAGCTCCAATGTGACGATCAGGAAAACACTGTTATACAGATTGCGAACATAAATTACCTTGTTCTAGATATTAATTTGGATGCTCAAATTATTACAGTTACTAGAAAAGATCTAGGTATAGATGGAATTTGTCAATTTAACTCAACTATAGATAATTCCAATACATTCGAGTATGCTTCGAGCTTAGTGAATTTCACATTCGATTACGCGTGCTCGCCTTGGATCGGATCGTTCAATTGTCCGATAAATGGAATGAATTATAAGAATAGTTTTACAATTGAAGGTGAAGAGGGAGCTGGGACATGTCATGCTAGTATAGTTGTACCAGGTCGAAAGGAGTTACCGTCTGGAGGAATAATTCGAGATTTGGGGGATTTGAAGCAGTTGCTGGAACAGGGGTTTGATGTGAAATGGAAAGTGGATACTAGTCATTGTAAGGAATGTGAAAAGTTTGGGGGACGTTGTGGATTTGATGCCGGTGCTAATGAATTTAGGTGTTTGTGCCCTTATGATCAATCTTCTTCTTCTTCTTCGTCGTCGTCATCATCCAATAATGCGTGCATCAATGGACTTCCTTTCTCTGGAACTGAAAAGAGTAAACCGCTTTCATCCCTGGCTACACCGCCTGGTACGTTTTTCCGATTTCCTTCTTAAGATCTGCATTTTTCCGACCATTAATTTTGAATTCTTATTTTGTTAGTTAATCTAATTAAGAGAACTATAAGTGCATTAGTTGCATTCATTTAACAAGTTGATATCACTAGTTAAATATAAAACTGTTTAATCAATAATAGTAATAGTAATAGTGTATTAAATTTGTATATTTTGATAGTAGAAGCCAAAAGGAATTCATTAGGCCATTGAATTTCTCCCATAAATCATCTCCAATGACATAGAGAGAAAGAGAGTATTATATTCTAAAATCTATATTTTCATTTATTATTTTAATTATGGTTGAGCGTTGGGAGAGAAGCGGATGGTAATCGTCATGGAAGGAAGAGCGGTGCCGATAAGGATTTCTCCATTCGAATTGAAAGAAACATTTATATGTACACTTTTTTATGTTAGACACATCATCTTTTTAATGGACGTTTTGCCTTTTAAGTGAGTCAATCTTAAATTTTTGTCTTTCGAATAAGTTTCAATTTTTCCCCAAAACTTATATGTAGTGAGACATAAGTTTTTTAACATCAAGAAGCAAGGGCATAAATTATGAAATATTACTATGCAAAAATATAATTTAATAATATATCACGGAAAAAATATATATTTATCTTAAAATACCAAAATTATAGATCCAAACAAAATGAGTAAAAAGTGCAAATGACCCATACTTTAGAAGATGTAACTCCGGCCAAAAATTAACTTTTCTCTAATTCCATCCTAACGTTGGGCTTTTATGGGCTCGGCTTTGTGGAACTAGCACTACTTAGTAAAATTAGAAGCCCAGTTCCTTCTCATCCAGTGGAAGCGCAAAAATAATTGGTTTTGGTCATCATGGAAGTTTATAAATTTAGCCAATTTATAAATAACGTCAAGCATACAGGATTGGAGTTGTAAAATTTTGCGTTTGAAGTTCAGTATATTGATTGTGTTAGCTAGCTTCCATTTTTTTTTATGTGAATAACGCCGGAAATTTGGCAAGACAATGCTGAACTTCAAACATGTATATATGAAGTTTTAGACACAAATTCAAAACTAAAATCATCTTTGGGGAAGGTTAAAACGTGTTTTATTTCCAATTGTAACCATGGATTTCATAGAAGTCTTTGGAAGAAAATCTTAGGAGAGGTCAAACCTCTAATTTTGTTGTTTTATCAGAGTTAAGAATTGTTTATATTGGAATATGAAATTCAATCAAATACGCGACATAATAGTACTCTATTATATTTTATTCCGAAATTATCATTGTTTACCATTATTTATACCCCTTTTGTTTTAGGTAGCAAGCTTTCCTACTTTAGAATGAAGACTCTCCTTGCACTTTGTTGAAGCACTTCACTTAATGCACGAGATCTTATAAGTTGATTCCTTCTACCGCTACTTCTAAAATTTCCTTCTTCTCCACCTTCCATTTGGTGCAACTTTATTCCAAGTAAATCATTTCCAAGAATTAGCCTAATATTTATGTTTGGACTCATAAAACTCACCAAATGATCCTACATATGAGTCATCTATGGACTCAGAAATGGTAAAAGCCACCAAACCTGGTTGTTCACAAGCAAATTATAGTATATGTGGTTGTTGGATAGTCCATGACATAGTTGTCCTAATTAGATAGAAACGCTTAACAAACCTCCAATCGTTTTCTAATGTACAAGTAATTTCCAATTGACTTCTCTATAGAGTACACTGCCTAATCCCAAATAAATAAGAAATTAAAAAATATTAAAGGACAAAAAAGATGCACCAAAACTTTGATCCTCTTTTCTTTTTTTCTTTTCCACAACCGAAAAATCAACTATCTAGGTAAGTTTTCATTTTCCTTAAGAGAGCACCTTTGATTTCCTCCACAGTTTAGATTCAGTCAATGTGAATTTTTTTTCCATGACATCCATAATAAAGAAAATGTGTAGTATCATTAAGTGAAGTCATTTTTATCACCCAATTTCTTATGTATATATCATCTTCTTCATGCTTTATTTCCACCTACTTTTCTACTCACCATAGTCTTGTTTAATAATCCATTGCCTCCTTCCTTTAGCCACATCCATTTCTCAATTTTCTCCAAATGAATTCGCAAAGCTTTTACTACTACTCTTTGCTCACTCTGTTTTCATCACTTATACTAATTCATGTACCTCAAAGTTCGAGTAATCCTGATGAATTCTACCAGATTTGTGGGAAAACGTATACATGTGGCGATATTAAGGGATTAAGTTATCCTTTTATGAGTGTCGATGATCCTTCCTTCTGTGGCTATCCTGGTTTTGAGCTCAACTGCAATCAGGATGGTAGTACTACAATGGAAATCGAAAACATCAAGTATCGAGTTTTAAACATACTTCCAACAACCCAAACGATAAGGATTCTGAGGGAGGATATCATGGAATCAATTTGTCCTGTTGATTTGGTTAACACCACTCTGGATTACTCCCTCTTCGATTTCGCCTCTGGCTATACGAATTTGACCTTTCTATACGATTGCCCTGTTGCATCACACTTTGCGGAAATGGATGGTACTTTTGCTTGTAGAAAAAGCAAATATCACAATGTTTTCGTACAGCCTGGTGCTGTAGGCCCGGGGAAGTGCGATGCCAGTGTCACAGTTCCAGTGCCTCAGATGAGTGCTGGTAATGTAGGATCATTGAATTCATCAGGTTTGGCACAAGTACTACAAGAGGGGTTTGAAATAAGATGGAAACTTGATAGTAAAACCTGCAGTAAATGTATCGAAGAAAAGGGAAGATGTGGATATGATGAATATTCGAATCAAACAACTTGCTTTTGTCCTGGTCCTCCTTATGCATCTGCTTCTTGTCCAGTTGCTACTTTTGGGCTTCCTACTTATGGATACGCACCACCATCACCAATATCTATACCATCTCCATCCCCAGGTAAATGTTCTTGTTTTCCTAAAACTATTTCCGGCTCAATTTGCCTTCTTAGTCAACGGATTTGATTCACTCACTCCATGGGGTTTACTTTTTCTTGTGTCGAATTGACTAATTAGCTAATTTGATAATCTTGAGCTAACTCGAGGATAACAAAAAGGACCAATGTTTATCCCATGTAGATCCATAGATTATATTATATAAACTGATCGGGTAAAGTTAAACGCTTATCAATGTCTCAACTTGATTGTAATCTCCTAGATTAGTTTAGTAATCCAATCTTCTGTTACGTTCATCTCTGAAATAATGTATCACTTCTGCTACTGTGTTAAGTCTAGCTTTACGTAGCTGTCATTTTAGTTTGGTATTAGGTATACCTCCACCAAACCAACCATTAATCATAAAGTCTATTATTGAGATATTCTTTTTTATTTTCTCTACATTGAACATTTTTTCCACTCAAGGCTGAAAATAACTGTTGTAATAGTTGGTTAGCTAACTTCACATGGATGATGTAGTTGATATATATCTCCAGTATGAAGACTCAGTAAAACAAATTAAGACATCCAACTACTACTAGTTTGAGTCGTGGTTGAATTAGTACAAATTAGTACATCACAGCTGAATGTTCTCCAATTTCTCTTCTAATTTTTAGCATGAGAGTTGTTGTAGGCTCAACTCAGTATTAATATTGTTCGCTTTGAGCCTAGACCCACACAACTTTAACATGTGTCTCTAGGTTCTAAGGCAGCAAAGGCTCTTATAGTAGATATCAGTATTTGGGCATATAAATTCTTAACATTCTCCTTAATGGCAGAGCATGTCTAGGAGATAAATCTGTTATAGCATCTTACAAGTTAGTACTCTTTTTTTCTCATCCTAATCTGTCCGGTGAAAAGAAGATAAATGTACTTTTTTTCTCCTCATAATCTGTCCTGTGAAAAGAAGATAAATGGATATTAAACCTATTGTCCAGTGAAAAGAAGATAAATGAATATTAAACCTAACTCAACCCAAGAGATTAGCTCAAGAGGTTTCCCTAGCTGTATAAAAGAGATCACCCATCCCTTGAAGGGTTGATGTATGACTTTTCACACCTCCTCTCAAAGAAATGGAAGGGTTGATGTATGACTTTTCATACCTCCTCTCAAAGAAATGGATTTTGGGCCTAAATCAACCTCAAATGTTAGCTCAAAAGGTGAGAATTGTCCGAGCCATATTGAAGAAACCACTCATCCCTTAAAGGAACGATGTGGGACTCTTCACACAAACTTACCTTGATACATTAGCTTTTTCACTTCTTCAATATTGGCCATAGAAATAGGGAAACTTTGTGGACGCTAAATGTGTCATGAACTTGAGCTACTATCATAATTGGGGAGGAAGTAGGTGAGTGATCCACACTGAAGTTGCACTCTTTTGTGGCGTGGGATCACATATATGCATCCGATTTCACACGTTCATTTGGTTTTGTTCATCTCCTCTGTAGAGTGTAATTCATACTTATTCAGGAAATATTTATACCAACTTTTCTCCCACGATATATTTGTTTACCATGCAACATATTTCTTAATCCTATTATCTTCTGGTTTTGAAGATGGATGTTTGTCCATCCTTACTGTGATCACATTTCCGCCTGAAATTCTCATCTTAACCTTTAGTTTACGATTAGCAACTATCATTTTGAATACTTGTCACCAAATTGACGACCACACAAATCTCTAATTTTCGAGACATAGAGCCCGTTTGGGTTGATTGATTAAAAAGTAGTTGATAAGTCTCAAGAGCTGAAAACTACTTTTAGATGTTGAAGTTGATTATATAAATAATCACTTACATATGTGGACGGAAGTGCAAGTAGTTGTATTTGGTAAAAACCTGTTGATAAACACTTTTTTCGGTAAAAATGGCCGAAAGTGTTTATGAGTTGTAAAATCATAACTTAAAGGTGACCAAATTATGTCATTTGGTTGAATTTGACTTATAAGAACTTTTGGTGTTACCAAACAAATAGGTGTGCCAAAAAGTGATTATAAACTAATTTGACCAACTTATAAGCTTCAAGTTGGATTTCCGTATATGAAGAAAATGGCAGTGTGGAACAATCATGGGATATCTTATCATCCGTCATGTAACGCAAGTTTTGACACGTTAGAATGAACTATTTAGCACATGACTTGGGGTACTTCATCTGTTTTTTTAGCGCATAATACATGTCTTGATTTTATGACCACTAGTCTTAGCTAAATGGTTTCTTTCACGGGACCAATTAGCTCCTACTCACCAAATATAAATAGACGACTCTTATCATAGTTATTAATTAAATTTCGTGAGTCATGCTAGTAGATTTATATATAATAAAAGTAATATGATATTTTTTAGGACACGGTGTTTGTTGAATTAGACCAAGTCTAGCACCCCTAAATTCCAATAGAAGCTTCTATATCACCCTTTTCTTGTAAATATATGCGAAATTTGGTATCTGTTTCGTCAAAAGATCGTTCTACTGGTAGCTATATGTTGACCAAAACATGACAAATACAGCACCCCATCTTT
Organism: Solanum tacnaense; assembly: GCA_029582525.1. NCBI lineage: Eukaryota > Viridiplantae > Streptophyta > Magnoliopsida > Solanales > Solanaceae > Solanum > Solanum tacnaense. Next base: position 1,724 of record JAJOOD010020095.1, on the reverse strand, counting down.
ATCGTTGAATTTTATATCTCATCTTCCTAATTTAATTTGGTGTTCTCTTCCAAACCTCCTTTCTCTGTCCGTTAAATCCTCATCTCCTTTCAGCTTAGCTCCTGAATAAAGCTCTTTTGCCACTATTACCAGTTAGCGCCTCTCTTTCTAGGTGGTGCTAGTCCCCTTAATCAAACAGAAATGCATCCTTATTTTTTGCTCTTCACTACCACAATATTTATCTTGATCTATATACCCGGGTCTTTCTGTCAAGATGACGAGCGATACAGGAGTTGTGGTGAGCAGTTTCGCTGCGGCAGCATGGATATAATTTACCCTTTTTGGGGAGGGAGACAACCAGAGTATTGTGGTCATCCAAGTTTTGAGATCAAGTGCGAAAGTAACATACCCAAAATTACTATTGAATCAACAAGATACACAGTGATGTCGATCAACACTCCTAGCAGAATTCTGACCCTGGCTCGGGATGATTTACTGAGCAGTATTTGTTTGGATAATCCTAAGAATGCCTCCTTTGATTTAAACACTTTCAGCTATGTTTCTAGTGACCTGAATATTACTCTGTATTTCAACTGCACCGTCCGCCCTGGTTTGCAATTACCACCTTCGCCTCCAAATAGGTTCAATTGCGATAGCAACATGTTTGGTATATACACGCTGATCAACGTTCCCTTCGACCTTAGTCTGGTAACATGCGAGGAAGAAATAATAGCTAGGGTCAATCAAACGAGTGCTGTGGTATTAGCCAGTCCTACATCTTCCGTGGAAGTTCTGAGAAGAGCCATTGCTGGCGGTTTTTCAGTTAATTGGACGGCAGGTATTGATTCTAAGTGCCAACAATGCCGCACGTCAGGTGGAAGATGTGGATCCAATCCAGATTCTGGAGACTTTGCTTGCCATTGTCTAATTGGTACTCATTCAAACGACTGCTACGACGGACAAAACCAAGCCGGCGGTAATCTTCTCTCTACTATTACTCATAATTTACTTCGTCCCTTCGTTTCCAGATAAATACATGTCCGATCCAAACCATCATTCCAGTCCTTTCCCAAGAGATTTGAATTACATACGCTAACTTAGTAAAGATTTTTTCGCAATCAGTATAGTACCAAAAATCAGGATAACTTTGAAGGAAAAAACCTAACCTTCTTAATTATTTTGAAAAAATATTTATTTCGAACTAAATATAAAAACTAAAAACATTATATAATATGGACCAACGGAAGTACTTTTTTGCATTGCTTACCTAGAATTAAACTCTCTATAAAATTTTGTACGTGCTTAATTTTTTCCAAATTCCATATGAAACTCTGAATACTACAGCCTCTAGCCCTCTATCTACTTTGGTCCAGCCCCAATTCTTGAGCGTGTTAGTATAGCTCCTTTTTTTCTTTTTTTATATCAGCGTAAATAATCGTATATATTATAGGGAAAAGGGCCTGATATACCCCTCAACTTTGTCATTTGGAGCTGATATGCCCCTCGTTATGAAAGTGGCTCATATATACTCTTACCGTTATACAAACGGCTCACATATACCCCTACCGTTACAAAATGAGCTCACATATACCCTTCATTTAAAGGAAGTGAAAAAGTTAAGTTTTAAATTTATATTTTTGACTTTTAATTTTCTTAAAAATTATTTAGGGGTATATATGATTCTTCTAGCAAAGTTCAAGGTATATTTTAATCTTTTTCATACATAGATTATTTTTTGACTTCTT
>JAJOOD010020094.1:0-27377 GCA_029582525.1 Solanum tacnaense | reverse complement strand
GCCAACTGCCCAACTTTCAATGGCCATAACTCGCTCATATGAACTCGGAATTGAACAAACTCGGCGGCGTTGGAAAGACCATTCCACAAGCTTCGCAACCATAACTGGAAATACTCCTAACTCATCCTGAGCTAGGAGTTACGACTGCTCAAAGTTGGCCAAAATTCACTGATTTCCATACTTAGCAAAATTTCCAAAACTTTTAAAATTCTTTCCAAAAATGAAAATTTCCAATTCTAAGCCTCTTCAATTATTTCACTTTTCCGGATGTTACACATACAGTACACTGATCCTGAAGGCCATTTTAAGAAAATTTTGAAAAATTACCGTTGTACCCCTCCTCATAGTCACTCCGGCTCATGTTGGATCCTTTTATGCGATTAGGTTTGAAATCGGATCGAAAAGTTGTGGTTTTTGGAAGTTTTTGAGTTTAGGAGGTTTTAAGTTGTTAAAAGTGTTTTTGGGTCAACACCCGTAGCTACGAGTCTCAAAATAAAATTCCGTCAATTTTCATGTTATTGTATTGTTCCTTTCTTAGGAAATATTCTTTGTATTCTGTTCATATCACATTTTTTGGGTCCACAAGCTTTGAATCCATATATATATATTTATGTAATTTTGCAGATGAAAACAAGATTGATAGCTGCATGAACGACTACAGTGAAAATAATTGCTCTAAAGAAAGCTTAAGAACAAGTGTTGAAGAATTATTGCCACAAATGTATGTGTCTAGCTAGCTGTCACGATCCAAGCCGTCGTGATTGACACCCAACCATTACTACAACCCAACTAAGCAACTTAACGAAAAACTAAGCATTTAAAGATACAGAAGCAAGTTTAAATGACAAAAACACGGAGTTCCCATAAACTCTGAAAGCTTAAATAAGCAACTAAACATAACTATTGCGGAAATTCAACCCCTAGAGTCTGAAAGTCAATGAACCAAAACTCTACCAAACGACAAGTCTAAAAAAATGGAGGTGCAACCCCGAATATAACATAAGTAAAAGTCTAACTAAGCAGTCTGAGTCCGAAAAGAATGGACTAAACTGTCACGCCCCGAGCCTACACCCCGGACGTGGCTGACACTCGAGAACCATTGCTGTCCCCAAGCGAACCCTTGGCCTGACTTACTTACTCAGCGGAAGACTTAGACATAAGAAAGAGAATCCAAATACAAGATAACTCAACATGTCTCAAAACAAAACTCAAAATGTTTCAGAAATCAACATTTAACTTAGCCAAAGTGGCAACTCAAATCTGAACATAAGCCAATAACAAGATAATGACAAAATGAACTAACATCTGACTGACTATCTATGAAGCCTCTAAACAAGTGAGATGGATGTCGGAACAAGCCCCACATCCTAATGAACTGATAATAAAACTGAAGGCAATAAAAGGGATCCTCCGGAAAGCAAAGAGGCTCACCACAAGACTCTGAAATGCTCAACTGGATCAACGATGCGCTGGATGCCGATCCTAGTTACTTGTGTCTGCATCATAATAAGATGCAGGCCAAATGGCATCAATACATTAAATGTACGAGTATGCGAAGGGAATTCTAAAACAAGACATAAGTTTGAAAGGAATCTGAAGAACTTACCTGGCTCAACTTAACTCAACATAACTGAACTCATTACAATATAAAGCAGTTTAAAACAAGTGCAATATAAAGAAAAGTTATTTTAAAATATAATGTCAAATCTGTGTGCATGCAAAGATACATTTAACTCTGAAATGTATGTAAAATTATAATAAACTGTGGATATAAGAAAACAATTACTTCTGTGGGGAGTTTCTCTAACCGACAACCATCACTTAAGAGCTATTGTGATGATACAACGTTTTGCCTCACGCTGCCAGGGTCGTCCTATACCTTGCTGAGGATATAGAACCTGAACTACTAAGTGGATCCACCAGTCTATGCTAAAAAACACTAAAGGAATCATCTAAAAAGTATGACCCTTTTCTACCCATGGTGGCTGTGAGTTGTCTGAATTCTCTCCCATATCGGTGCTCAATACTACTCTCAAAATATGATACTAGCTCTTATGTTTTAAAACATACTTCTTTTTGTGATTTGAGATAATTGCTCAAAAATTTATCTCAAAGGCTATCTTGGAAATCAAAGTTTCCTCTTTGGCTTCATTTAGAAAGTGATTACTCTTTTCTGAAAACTAGCTCAAAGGCTCTTTGGAAATCTCAGTTTCCGTTCTTATCTAAATGTGAAAACATTTTAAACTCTTTGGGAATACATAGTCCCCATATACTTTTGAAGAAATGAACTTCATCTTTACTCTTTACTCAACTTCAACTTTAAGTCTTAAAACAAAGTTAAAACACATTTGCAAAAGACTTCTTGAAAAGACTTTGAGAACTTTCTAGACTTGGCTCTTAACTTTCCTTGAATTTGAATTTATGGATTCAAGGTTAGGATTCATATTTCTGGATGATTTCTAGATGTTTAGAAGTCATTTAGAGTAGTTAGAATCAGTGGAAAGTGTTAGTACACTTTAGAAGGACTTAAATAGGCTAAATGACAAAAGACTAGTGAAAAATGATGATCCGGGGGAGTCCTTAGCCCACCGCGCCATCCCCCACTTTCTGGGCTCCCTTTGGGCTCACTGCAGGCGCACTGCCCCAGCCTCTCTGGCGCTATAGGGGCACGATGCTCCTGGCCCTCCCCAGGTGCGACTGACGAATTTTTCAACTCGTTTTCTGATCCTAAATCGTTTTAAAATGATATCTTCTCTAAATACTTTCTTAGGTTCAGATACCCAAACATGTACACTAGAATTTAACTCGAAACAACTCTTAACATCGCTAAAACGTCTCAAGAAAACCCATCAATCACATGTAAGTTCAAGAATGAAAACAATTCAAGAACACAACTCAAAAATATCAAATTCTAACTCTTTTAGGACGAAAATCGCTGAATTAAACATGCTTGGCGCGTGGGTGAACTAACCCAACGCTATGTGATCTCACATACCTCGTAGGGATCACCCCTTGACGAAAATCCACAAGCGATTCCTTACAAAGACGACGAATCATGAACTTTCTTCTCCTTTCTCCTCTTTTCTGTTTTCTCCAAGCCCTAGCGTGAATTCAATTTTTCTAAACTGACCAAATTCAATTTTGACCCTTAATTAATTCACTAAAACGAATTAAATTAATTGGGTAAGGAAAAGACCAAACTACCCTTTCAAAATCCGTATTGGACTTTCCTTAATTGAACAACCCAACTTCGAATGGGCATATCTCACTCATATGAACTAGGAATCGCGCAAACTCGACGGCGTTGGAAAGATTATTCCAAGATATTTCCTAAGATATCTGGAAACGCACCTAACTCATCATGAGCTAGGATTTATAGTCGTTTGAAGTTGACCAAAAATCCAACTTAACCGACTTAACAAATTTCCAGATTTTTATATTATTTCCAAAAATGACTATTTCCACTTTTTAACTCCTTTCTAGTTCTTTTCTAGTTACAAGGTGTTACAATATCTTCCCCTTGGAAACATTCGTCCTCGAATGAGCTTACTCTTAGTAGGCTAAGGGTGTGACATCTAACATTCAACTCAAACACCCAACAAGCAGTGCAAACACAACATGCAATCTCATAATTTAAAGAGTACTAAGAAAAGAATTAGTACATTGATCTGGAATTTCTCCGGTTTCAAAGAGATGTGGATATCTCTTCTTCATATCTTCATCAGCTTCCCAAGTAGCTTCCTCAACAAACTGGTTCCTCCAAAGGACTTTGACTGATGCTACTTCCTTAGTCCTCAACTTGTCAACTTGGCGATCTAGAATTTGAATCGAAATCTCTTCATAAAATAAGCTATCCTTGATCCCAATATCTTCAGTTGGTATGATCAATGAAGTATCGTTCATGCACTTCTTCAACATGGAGACGTGAAATACCGGATGGACCACTGCTAACTCTTGTGGTAGCTCTAATTCATAAGCTACTTTGTCAATCCTCTTGGCTATTCGATAAGGGCCAATATATCGGGAACTAAGCTTTCCCTTCTTACCAAATCTCATAACACCCTTCATGGGTGAAACCTTTAAGTACACCCAATCATCTACTTCAAACTATAGTTCCTTTCTCCTAACATCAGTGTAGGATTTCTGATAACTCTGCGCCATTTACAACCTCTCTTGAATCACTTTCACCTTCTCCATAGCCTGATGAACTAAATTTGGTCCCATCAGCCTTGCTTCACCAACTTCAAACCATCCAATAGGAGATCTGCATCTTCTACCATAAAGAGCTTCATAAGGAGCCATTTAGATGCTAGAGTGGTAACTATTGTCGTAAGCAAACTCAATAAGAGGTAGGTGATCATTCCAATTACCTTTGAAATCAATCACACAAGCCCTCGACATATCCTCTAAGGTCTAAATAGTGCGCTCTACTTGACCATCTGTCTGAGGATGAAAGGCAGTACTTAAGTTCACCTTTGAACATAAACCTTTCTATAATGACTTCCAAAACTGGGCAGTAAATTGTGCACTCTATCTAATATAATCGAAACAGGGACTCCATGAAGTCTTACTACCTCTTGAATATATAACCTGGCATAATCCTCTGCTGAATGGGTAGTATTTACCGATAAAAAGTGGGCTGATTTTGTCAGTCTATCGATAATCACCCAAATAGAATCATGTTGCCTGCGAGACCTTGGTAAGCCTGTGATGAAATCCATATTAATCATCTCCCACTTTCATTTTGAAAGTTCTATATTCTGAGCCATACCACCAGGCCTTTGATGTTCTACTTTAACTTGCTGGCAATTTGGACACTTATCAACAAACTCTGCAATGCCCTTCTTCATGATATTCCACCAATAAACTTCTCTCAAATCGCGGTACATTTTTTTGGAACCCGAATAGATGGAATATCTGGAGCTATGAGCTTCCTCCATGATCCTCTTTTGAAGTTCATCCACCCTTGGTACACACAATCTACCTTGATACCTCAATACACCATCTCCCCCTTGTTCAAAAGCCATTACTTTCTGCTTATGAACATTTGTCTTCAATTCACGCAAAATTGGGTCTTGGTCTTGTTTCTCTTTAACCTCCTTCTGTGGAATCCATTAGTCGGACTCCTAAGCGTGCAAGTCTATGCACACTATCTATTTTCTTTCTCAGCATGGGCGGTACTACCCATAGACAACCTGCTTAAAGCATCAACAACCACATTAGCCTTACCTGGGTGGTAAAGAATTCTCATGTCATAATCTTTTGAGTAGTTCTAACCACCTCCTTTGTCTGAGATTAAACTCCTTCTGAGTGAACACATATTGAAGACTCTTGTGATCAGTGAATACATAAACATGAACACCATATAAATAATGACGCCATATCTTCAAAGCAAATACTACAGCAGCCAACTCTAAGTCATGGATTGGGTAATTATTCTCATGAGCTTTCAACTGTCTGGAGGCATAAGCTATAACCTTGTCATTCTGCATTAATACGCAACCCAAACCAACTCTAGATGCATCACAATACACAACAAAACCTTGAGTGCCTTCTAGTAAGGTCAACACTGGGGCAGTAGTTAACCTCTTTTTCAATTCCTGAAAACTTTTCTCACAAGCTTCAGACCATTGAAACTTAACTGTTTTCTGAGGTAACTTGTTCAAAGGAGATGAAATGGATGAGAACCCTTCTACGAACCTTCTATAATAGCCGGCCAAACCCATGAAACTCCTAATATCAGTTGGAGATGTGGGTCTAGGCCAATTTTGCACTGCCTCAATTTTATGATTATCAACTTTAATTCCCTCTCCAGACACAATGTGGCCTAAGAATGCAACAGACTCAAGCCAAAACTCACAATTAGAGAACTTGGCATACAACTCTCTATCTTTCAGGGTCTGAAGAACTATTATGAGATGACTAGTATCATCTTCTTCATTCCTTGAATAAATTAGTATGTCATCAATGAAGATGATAACAAACATATCTAAATAAGGTTTGAAAACTCTATTCATAAGGTCCATGAATGTTGCAGGCGCATTGGTCAAACCAAAAGACATGACCAAAAAACTCATAATGACCATAACGGGTCCTGAAAGTTGTCTTTGGAATATCACACTCCCTTACTCTTAACTGATGATGGCCTGATCTGAGATCTATCTTAGAGAAACAAGTAGCACCCTGAAGCTGATCGAAAAGATCATCAATTCTCGGAAGAAGATATTTGTTCTTGATGGTAACTTTGTTCAACTGACGGTCATTTATACACATCCTAAGGGAACCATCTTTCTTCCTCACAAACAAGACCGAAGCGCCCCAAGGTGAGACACTTGGTTAGATAAAGCCCTTATCAATGATATCTTTCAATTGTTCCTTAAGCTCTTTCAACTCTGCTGGTGCCATTCTATATAGCGGAATAGATTTAGGACGAGTGTCTGGAAGAACATCTATACCGAAGTCTATCTCTCTCTCATGAGGGACTATGAGAAGATCATCTGGAAAGACTTATGGAAACTCTCTTACTACTGAAAATGGCTGAATATGAGGTATCTCAACATTAGAGTCATTAACTCGGACTAAGTGATAGACACACCCCTTAGAAACTAACTTCCTTGCCTTAAGGTACGAAATAAAATGACCCTTAGGCACTGCTGAACTGTTTTTCCACTCTAAGACTGGCTCATTTGGAAACTGAAACTTGACAACTCGAGTTCTACAATCAACTGAGACATAACAGGCATAAAGCCAGTGTGTACCAAGAATGACATCAAAATCTACCATGTCTAACTCAACTAAATTGGCCATGGTACTCTTGTGATTGATGGAAACGGGACAATCACGATAGACTCTTCTACTAGAATAGACTCACCAACAGATGTAGAAACACTAAAGGGTTCACTAAGTTGCTCAGGAATAACATCAAAATTCATAACAACATAAGGAGTTACAAAAGATAAACTCGCTCCTGGGTCTAGCAAAGCATAAACATTAGAGTTAAAGACTTAGATCATACCAGTGACAACATCTGGAAAATCCTCTTGCTTTTGGCGACTGGTGATAGCATATAGGCTGTTTGATCTTCTCCCAGTACCGGAAGTAGCCCCTCTAGGTGTAGCACTGTTTGGTGGAGCAACTGAAGAAGACTGGGCTCTATTGCCCCCATTATCACTACCCTGCTTGTTCTTTGGAAATTCTCGCATGAAATAACTATTATGTCCACACTTGAAACAACCAGTGGAGCCCTCACGACATGTACCTGAGTGGTTCCTTCCACACTTAGCGCAGGAAAGAGGCTTACTACTCCCTTGCGCCACACTACCCTGAGAATAGGCAGGCTTGGCTCTGAAATTCTGACTATTGTACTTACTCTTATTCTTTGGTGCATGTGCACTAGCAGATGATGGAGCAGGTCCCTTCTGTTTATATTGGAAGGATGACCGGCTGGTATTACTCTTCTGCTGCCCGGACTCATTCCCTGTCTTAGCTCTTTTGTTCTTAAACTCTTCTATAATCCTTAGTTTCTCTTCCTCAACCTACTGCACATAGACCATCAACCTTGATATATCCATGTCACCTATTAGCATTGCAGCCCTACCTTCCTTACTCGACAGACGAGACAACATAACAACAAACAAGTTCATTCTACTCCTCATATCCGCAACCATCTCCGGAGCATAACGGGATAGTTGGGTGAACTTCAACCCATACTCATGAATGCTCAAGGAATCCTGCTTAAGTGTGAGAAACTCTCGTACCTTAGCCTCTTTCAGTTCTCGAGGAAAGAAATGCCCCAAGAAGGCCTCCTCAAAACAAGCCCAACTCGCAGGAGGTGTATCCTCAACTCGGTTCTTCTTCCATTGATCTAACCAAATCCTAGTGACACCCTTCATTTGGTATGCAGCTAGTTCCACCCTCTCAGTATCACCAACGTGCATGACATCAAACACCTTTTGCAGCTCCTCAATAAAGTTCTCTGGATCCTCAGTAGTGCTTGAACCAGTGAAACTTGGAGGGTTCATCCACAAGAACTAACGAATCCTCGAAGTATCAACCTCTTCTTGTCGACCTCCTATTTGCTGCCCAACCTGGTTAGTCATAGCCTGACTTAGCATCCTTTTCGCTTCCCTGAACTCATCATTAGTAACTTCTCCTTGGGGTTGCACTTCAGGTGCATTAGGTACCCCTTGCTCCTCAACATTATGTCCAGAAAAACGAACTCTGACCACTCTTCATGGAGGCATTGCTATCTGAAAATACATGCAAGCACGGATTAGAAGAAAACTTTTAGAGATCAAACTCTAATGCACGAAATGAGTGTGAAAGAAGTGAGATACTTTCCTAAGTGTTGAAACCTCCGAATTATAGATGTGGCGCGCATAACACCGATAACTAGGACTCTACAGACACGGCTTCATAGACTCCCTAGGACTCTACAGACACGGCTTCATAGACTCCCTAGGACTCTTGAACTATGGGCTCTGATTCCAAGTTTGTCACGCCCCGAGCCTACACCCCGGACGTGGCAGGCACTCGAGAACCATTGCTGGCCCCAAGCAAACCCTTGGTCTGACTTACTTACTCAGCGGAATACTTAGACATAAGAAAGAGAATCCAAATACAAGATAACTCAACATGTCTCAAAACAAAATTCAAAATGTTTCAGAAATCAACATTTAACTTAGCCAAAGTGGCAACTCAAATATGAACATAAGACAATAACAAGATAATGAAATAATAAACTAACATCTGACTGACTATCTATGAAGCCTCTAAACAACTGAGATGGATGTCGGGACAAGCCCCACAACATCCTAATGAACTGATAATAAAACTTAAAGCAATAAAAGGGTCCTCCAAAAAGTAAGGAGGCTCCCCACAAGACTCTGAAATGCTCAACTGGATCAACGATGTGCTGGATGCCGATCCTAGTTACCTGTGTCTGCATCATAATAAGATGCAAGCCAAATGGCATCAGTATATTAAATGTAGGAGTATGCAAGGGGCATTCTAAAACAAGACATAAGCTTGAAAGGAATCTGAAGAACTTACGTGGCTCAACTTAACTCAACATAACTGAACTCATTTCAATATAAAACAGTTTAAAACAAGTGCAATATAAAGAAAAGTTGTTTTAAAGCATGATGCCAACTCTGTGTGTATGCAAATATACATATAACTCTAAAATGTACGTAAAAATACAATAAACTGTATATATAAGAATACAATTACTTCTGTGGGAGTTTCTCTAACCGACAACCATCACTTAAGAGCTATTGTGATGATACAACGTTTTGCCTTACGCTGCCACGGTCGTCCTATACCTTGCCGAGGGTATAAAACCTGAACTACTAAGTGGATCCATTAATCTATGCTAAAAAGCACTAAAGGAATCATCTAAAAAGAATAACCCTTTTCTACCCATGGTGGCTACGTGATTTATGGGAATTGTGAGTTATATGAATTCTCCCCTATATCGGTGCTCAATACTATTCCCAAAATATGATACTAGCTCTTATGTTTAAAAACATACTTCTTTCTGTGATTTGAGATAATTGCTAAAAAACGTTGCTCAAAGGTTATCTTAGAAATCAAAGTTTCCTCTCTTGTTTCATTTACAAAGCGATTACTCTTTTCTGAAAACTAGCTCAAAGGCTTTTTAAAAATCTCAGTTTCCGTTCTTATTTAAATGTGAAAACATTTTAAACTCTTTGGGAATACATAGTCCCCATATACTTTTGAAGAAATGAACTTCAATCTTTACTCTTTGCTCTTTACTCAACTTGAACTTTATGTTTTAAAACAAAGTTAAAAAACATTTGCAGAAGACTTCTTGAAAAGACTTTGAGAACTTCCTAGACTTGACTCTTAACTTTCCTTGAATTTGAACTGATGGATTAAAGGTTAGGATTCATGTTTCTGGATGATTTCTAGATGTTTAGAAGTCATTTAGAGTAGTTAGAATTAGTGGAAAGTGTTAGTACACTTTAGAAAGACTTAAATAGGCTAAACGACAAAAAACTGGTGAAAAGCAATGATTCGGGCGCGTCCTTGGCGCACCGCGCCATCCCCCACTTTTTGGGGCTCCTTATGGGGGCACTGCAGGTGCGCCTTCCCAGCCTCTCTGGCACTATGGGGGCGTGACACGCTTGGCTCTCTCCAGGTGCGACTGACTAATTTTTCGACTCGTTTTCTAATCCTAAATCATTTTAAAATGATTTCTTTTCTCAATACTTTCTTAGATTCAGATACCCAAACATGTACACTAGAATCTAACTCGAAACAACTCTTAACATCGTTAAAACGTCTCAAGAAAACCTATCAATCACATGTAAGTTCAAGAATGAAAACAATTTAAGAACACAACTCCAGAATATCAAATTCTAACTCTTTTAGGACGAAAATCGCTGAATTAAACATGCTTGGTTCGTGAGTGAACTAACCCAACACTATGTGATCTCACATACCTCGTAGGGATCACCCCTTGATGAAAATTCACAAGCGATTCCTTACAAAGACGACGAATCTTGAACTTTCTTCTCCTTTCTCCTCTTTTCTCTTTTCTCCAAGACCTAGCGTGAATTCAATTTTTCTAAACTGACCAAATTTAGTTTTGACCCTTAATTAATTCACTAAAACGAATTAAATTAATTGGGTAAGGAAAAGACCAAACTACCCTTTCAAAATCCGTATTGGACTTTCCTTAATTGAACAACCTAACTTCGAATGGGCTTATCTCACTCATACAAACTCGGAATCACGCAAACTCGGCGGCGTTGGAAAGATTATTCCAAGATATTTCCTAAGATATCTAAAAACACACCTAAATCATCCTAATATAGGAGTTATGGTCGTTTGAAGTTGACCAAAAATCCAACTTAACCTACTTAACAAATTTCCAAATTTTTATATTATTTCCAAAAATGACTATTTCCACTTTTTAACTCCTTTCTAGTTACGGGGTGTTACATAAACAATTGAAGGATCCATGACAACCTAGAAGAATTGGCTCACCCTTAAATCCGGTCTTCGATCAATGATCCCCTAGCTAAGGTCTGTCAGTAGTCGCCTGAAGATGCCCTATACTCAACAAAGAACGAGCAAGTGTAGTATCAGTACACAACCACAGTGTATTGGTAGGATAACATGACCACCCCAATAAGCACAATATACACAAGCAGTTACAACACAGTCAACACATATACAGAATGCACAATTCAGTTATCATTTTAGAGCAACATACAGTCTCCCAACATCAATGCCAATTAGATATGAACATAATAATCACAAGTGGTTCTCTCATGAAAACACACCCAAACTGTTAGTGTGTCGGAACGTGACACCCGAGCCAATGTATGTGTCGAAACGTGACACCCGGTCCAATATATGTGTCGAAACGTGACACTCGATCCAATGCATGTGTCGAAACGTGACACCCGATCCAATCAACACAACCACAATCAGAACCACACCATAAGGAATAGTACATATTGTCACGTGATCAAGTAGTAGGTTCATTTCATGTAGTTGTTCGCACATAATCATTCATTAGATTCGATTCACATTTCAATATTCACATACACATGTATACTATGAAGCAATCTACCGGCATACATCACACTAACAGGAATTCAAACCATCACTTACCTCGAAACCAAGCTTGAATCTGCTAGGGTTTTGCCCTGATTACCTTATTTGAAGTTTATTTTTTTCCTTAAAGAAAAGTCAAAGTATTACCATAAATGCTTGAACTTTTTCTGAAAGGAAAATATAATTTTCTTCCATATTTGGTTAGAGGAAAAGTTTGGAGATCTATAAATTGAAGATCCCTTTTCTCATAGGATAACACAATAGAATCCACAATGTAGTCGTTTAGAGACTTTTGTTTATGGGGAGATTTATTCTCTCAATAGTTTTAATATTTTTCTTTTATATTAGTTTTCATATAATAATATTATGTTTTTAGTATAAATTTTCTTTCATCTAATTTATCAATCTAATAATTTGCAATTGTAAGCTTCCGCATGACGCCATATTCCCTTTCGAACCCAACAGAATCATCCTAAGACACTTGAGCCTTCCCTTTCCGGATTCTTTCCGTTTGATCTTGGCCTATAAACGAGTAATTTACGCAAAGATCAATAAACAAGGTCTAAATTACCTGAAAAATAACACAATTATTAACCCAAGACCAAACCCAGATCCTAATGTTCAATTAGGGCTTTTTCTATCAACTTCAGGCCAAAACCCTCCCCCAATGATAATTACCCAAGATTCTAAGTTTTAGGAATCGAAATACAGATTAAGGGAGTAATTTCCTTACCTTTAGCGTTAGAAATCGTGGAAAACCAAGAGTGCAGTTTTATTTTCTTTTCCACATTGTTAGTACATATATATATATATATATATCAAAACTCAAATCTTTTCAGAAAGACTCAATGTAAATGATATTTACACAATTAGGCTACTTATAAGGTAAACTTGAACCAAGGTAGTCAAATGAAATGAAGGTACCATATGCTGCATATTTTACATTGTATTAGAGACAAATTAACAATGAGTATATACTAGAGTTGACATACTTTATGTATGCTGACAATATAAAGAACGTTTACACTATCGTTGAACGTGTTGCATGTACCAGCTGGTTACATGTCTTATTTCATAGATTACTAATCTCACTTGTTATGAACATTTATCTTTTAGTAGATTCGATAGTGTAAAATATCAAAGTTACGCCATAATCTAAATAATAACGTTAAGGGACTTTATCAAACCTTTAACTTGTCAAACTAATTACATTTACGAAGAATTCTGCTAAAAATCTACTTATCTTTATAAAGAACCCATTTTTAACGAAAGGAAGGGTCGTTACAATTGAAAATCAAAATAAAATAAACAAAAGTAAAAGAAATTTGTAAGTAGACAGCTGATACATAGTACATTTTTGTTTTTATCTTATGTATTGTTTCTTAATACCTCAGAATCTTATAGTACAAATATGTCCTGACTAAGTATCATAACATACATGATTAAAATATTATGATAATAATATGTTGTTAAACTTAGAAGATAATAATTGAAATTTAGACGAAATATTGTTTGAACATGTATTTAATAAAGTGGATATTTTTTTGAAGTTTTGTGAGTGAAAATTATTATTTTTATTTAGGAAAGTCGATAATATAAAAAAGTAACACAAAATTTATGAGAATTTTATACAAATATACAACCAAACCTCCTTATAACAATCATTGATTATAATAACATTTCGTTATAATAACCTAATTTTCTAGAGAACTGACTTTTCATGTGATATTTTTACTTCTCTATAGGGATTGTATAGGGGTTCTGCATTGCATTTTTTATATTATATCATTTTTTACCTATAAGAGATCTGAAAATAATGTACAAAAAGATCTGTAATGATTATTTTCATTAATTCAAATTTTAAACAATCAATGAAGATTATTTTCTTGAGATGACGAAAGTAAAAAATAATTGAGGAGATAAAGAAAAAAAGAAGAAGAAGGGAAATAGCAATCACAATAATACAGTCAAAAGACGAATCATATATAGGATTACTGATGCATCAATCACTTTCATATGAGAAATTTTGAATAATCAATGAAGATTATTTTCTTGGGGCCAACAATGGTTCTCGAGTGTCAGCCACGTCTGGGGTGTAGCCTCGGGGAGTGGCAAATTTGGTATCAGAGAATAGAGTTTAAGAGTCCTAGAGAGTCTATGAAGCCGTGTTTGTAGCGTCCTAGTTATCGGTGTAAAGCGCGCCACATCTATAATTAGGAGACTGCGACACTTATGAAATTATTTCACTTCTTTCACACTCATTTCGTGCGATAGAGTTCATCTCTATAAAGTTTCTTTCTAATCCGTGCTTGCGCGTGTTTTCAGTTAACCATGCCTCCACGAAGAGCTGTCAGAGGCCGCCTTGCTAGGTGTAATGTTGAGGAGCAAAGGGTACCCAATGCACCTGAAGTGCAACCCCAAGGAGAAGTTACCAATGCTGAGTTCAGGGAAGCGATAAGAATATGTTGAGTCAAGTTGTGGCCAGCCAAGCTGGGATGAGAGAGAACTGAAAGGAAGGGAATGATACTTCAAGGATTCGTGAGTTCTTGAGGATGAATCCTCTAAGTTTCACTGGTTCAAGCACTACTAAGGATCCAGAGAACTTTATTGAGGAGCTGCAAAAGGTATTTGAAGTTACTTGTCGATGCTGAGCAAGTAGAACTAGCTGCATATCAACTGAAGAATGTTGATAGGACTTGGTTTGACCAGTGGAAGAAGGGTAGAGCTGAGGGAGCACCACCTACGAGTTGGTCTTGTTTAGATGAGACCTTATTAGGGCGTTTCTTTCTCCGAGAACTGAAAGAGGCCAAAGTTCGAGAGTTTCTCACCCTTTAGCAAGATTCACTAAGTGTTCATGAGTATGGGTTGAAGTTCACCCAACTATCCCGTTATGCTCCAGAGATGGTTGTGGATATAAGGAGTAGAATGAGTTTGTTTGTTGCTGGGTTGTCTCGTTTGTCGAGTAAGGAAGGTAAGGCTGCAATGCTAATAGGTGACATGGATATAGCAAGGTTTAGGGAGGAATTCAGATATAAGAAGGCTAAGACGTCAGGGAATGAGTTCGGGTAGCAAAGAAATAATGTGAACCGGTCTTCTTTCCAACAAAAGAAAAAGGGACCTGCTCCATCATCTTCTAGTGCACCTACACCCAGAAACAAATGTGAGTACAATAGTCAGAATTCACAGCACTTCAGGGCTAGACCTGCCCAATCTCAGGGTAGTGTGGCACAAGGAGGTAACTAGGCTCCTGCATGTGCTAAGTGTGGTAGAACCCACCCAGGTAAATGTCGTGATGGCTCCACAGGTTGTTTCAAGTGTGGACAAGAGGATCACTTCATAAAAGAGTGCCCTAAGAACCACCAAGGAAATGGAAATCAGGGCAATAGAGCCCAATCTTCATCAGTTGCTCCACCAGACAGGGCTGCACCTAGAGGAGCTATTTCCGGTACTGGAGGAGGAGCAAACCGCCTGTATGCGATCACAAGTCGTCAAGAGTAAGAGAATTCGCCAGATGTTGTCACTGGTATGATCAAAGTCTTTACTCTTGATGTTTATGCTTTGGTAGACCCAGAAGCAAGTTTATCTTTTGTGACTCCTTATGTTGCAAATACTTTTGATGTTCTTCCTGAGAAATTTTGTGAACCCTTTTGTGTTTCTACACCTGTTGGGGAGTCTATTCTAGCTGATCGAGTATATCATGATTGTGTCATTTCCATCAATCACAAGAACACCATGGATGATTTAGTTGAGTTAGCCATGATAGATTTCGATGTCATTCTTGGTATGGACTGGTTTCATGCCTGTTATGCCTCCATTGATTGTAGAACTTGAGTTGTTAGGTTTCAAATTCCTAATGAGCCAGCTATATAGTGGAGTAGTAGTTCAGCAGTTGCTAAGGGTCATTTCATTTCGTACCTTAAGGCGAGAAAATTAGTTTTCAAAGGGTGTGTCTATCACTTAGTCCGAGTTAATGACTCTAGTGTTGAGATACCTCATATGGAGTCAGTTTCAGTAGTAAAAGAGTTTCCAGAAGTCTTTCCTAATGATCTTCCCGGAGTCCCTCCTGAGAGAGAAATAGACTTCGGTATAGATATTCTTCCAGATACTCGTCCAATATCTATTCCGCCATATAGAATGGCTCCAGCAAAGTTGAAAGAGCTTAAAGAAAAGTTGAAAAATCTCCTTGATAACGGCTTTATTCGACTAAGTGTCTCACCTTGAGGCGCTCCGGTCTTATTTGTGAGAAAGAAAGATGGTTCCCTTAGAATGTGTATAGATTACCGCCAGTTGAACAAGGTTACCATCAAGAATAAGATCATCTTCCGAGAATTGATGATCTTTTCGATCAGCTTCAGGGTGCTACTTGTTTCTCTAAGATAGACCTCAGATCAGGCTACCATCAGTTGAGGGTAAGGGAATGTGATATTCCAAAGACAACATTCAGGACCCGTTATGGTTATTAACTCATTATGAGTTCTTAGTTGTAACATCTCACAATTTGAAATAGCTAGGAAGAAGCTAAGAACTTGAAATAATCGTTTTTGAAAATAGCGACAAATCTGGAAATTTGTTTAAGTTAGGAAAAATGAGTTTTTGGTCAACTTAAAATGGTCATAACTCCTAGCTCAGGATGAGTTAGGTGTCCTTCTAGATAAATTTGGAAATCCCTTGGAATGATCTTTCCAATGCCGCCAAGTTTGCGCAATTCTGAGTTTTTATGAGTGAGATATGCCGTTTGGAAGTTGGGCTATTCAAATAAGGAAATGTCCAATTCAGATTTTTAAGGGGTATTTTAGTCTTTTCCTTGCCCTATTATTTTAATCCATTTTTAGGAGTTTAGTATGGGTCAAATAAGATTTTAGTCAGTTTTAGATAATGGAAATTTATGCTAGGGCTTGGAGAAAGGAGAAAAGAGGAGAAAGAAGAAGAAAGGGCAAGATTCATCAAGATCGATCCATTTAGTTGTGGTTTTGCCAAGGATTTATTACTACCAGGTATGTGAGGCTTTCATAACGTTGGGATCGTTCTCCCACATGCCAAACATATTTATTTCTGCATGGATTCGTCCTAAAAGAGTTTGAAAGTTGAAGTTCTTGATATTTATTCTTGATTTTGATGTTGTTCTTGAATTTGGTTGATATGAGGAAGTTTTTGAGATCGTTACATCATATTATAGAGTCGTTTCGAGTTAGGTTCTTAGGTACATTTGTTGGGTATCTGTATCTAAAAGGAATTTGAGAAAAAGAATCGAGTTTGGGCAAATTGTGGCTGGAAAATGAAGAAGAAATTTCGTCCGACGAAATTTGACACTAGGGGCGCGTCGCGGAGTAGGTTACCAGATTTGGAAATTTATGTTTCAGGTCGTAGAGCTGACACGGAGTGTTCTATCTAAAAAGTTGTCTTCGAAACCAAAAATTAAATATGCCTCCGCGTCGCGGACCCACCCTCATATTTTGATATTTCGGTCTTTTCTCATGTTTAGCTATCTAAGATCATTCCTAAACATCATGATATCTTTCCTATCTCAAATCACGATTCTTGAATCCATAATTCAATTCAAGAATCAGTTAAGTTAAGAGTCAAGTCAAGAAGTCGAGAGTTAAGTCAAGTAAGTTCTTAAAGTTTTCAAAAGTCTTTCACAAACATTTTAACTTTGTTTTAAGGCTTAAGTTCAAGTTAAGCAAAGAATAAAGATTTGAAGTTTCATTTCTTCAAAGAAGTATATGGGAACTAAGTATTCCCAAGAAGTTTGAAAATGTTTTCACATTTTGAGAAAGAAAAGGGAACATCGATTCCAAGAGAGCTTTTAAGCTAAGTTTTGAGTAATTATCTCAAACAAAAGAAAGAAGTTGTGTTAAAACATATGAGATAAGTATATTTTTGGGAGTAGTATTGAGCACCGATATGGAGATGCGAGTTCATATTAACTCAAGTCTCCATAAACCATGTAGTCCTCATGGGTATTAATGGGTCATGTTTTTTAGATGGTAAGAACGTTGTATCACCACTTAGGCTCATAGTGATGATTGTCGATTAGAGAATCTCCCATAGAAACCATATTATTTTCTTATATGAGTAAAGTTGAGTTTGTTATTGCTTTATCTTTAACGAACTAAGTTGGTTGCAACTATTTTATAAGCTTTATTTATATTGCATGTGCTTCATTGCTTTATATTTGAGTTAAGTTATTCAGAAGTTGAGAAGAGCCAGGTAAGTGTTTCCTTTCAGAATCCTTTCAAGCCTATATCTTGTTTTAGCATTCCAACTTGCATACTCGTACATTCAATGTACTGATGCCAATTGGCCTGCATCGTATTATGATCCAGACGCAAGTAACCAGGATCAGCATCCAGCACCTCGTTGATCCAACTTGAGCATTTAGAGTCTGTTGGTGAGCCTCATTGCATTCCGAAGGACTCCTTTATTTGCTTTCTAGTCTTTCAGATGTTAGGATGTCGGGGGTCCTGTCCCGACATCCCTCTTTGTTTTAGAGGCTTCATATACAGTTAGTAGTCGGATGTCTTTACATTGTCATTTCATATGTTAAGACTTGAGTTGTCATTTTGGCCAAGTTGAATGTTGACTTTTAAACATTCTAAGCTATTTGACTAAGTTATTTGAGTAAGTTCAATTTTGAGACAGTTGAGTTATTTAGCATGTGAATATCTTTCTTAATGCTTATAGTCTTCCGCTAAGTTAAGTAAGTCAGGCCAAGGGTTCGCTTAAGGCCAACAATGGTCTTCGAGTGCCGGCCACGTCCAAGGTGTAGCTCGGAGTGTGACATTAGTTATGTCCTTTGGTTTGACCAATGCGCCTGCAGCATTCATAGACTTTATGAATAGAGTATTCAAGCCTTATGTAGATATGTTTGTTATATTATCGTGTTTATTGATGACATACTAATCTATTCAAGGAATGAAGAAGATCATGCTAGTCATCTCAGAACAGTTCTCCAAAGTTTAAAGGATAGAGATTTATATGCCAAATTCTCTAAGTGTGAGTTTTGGCTTGAGTCTGTGGCATTCTTAGGTCACATTGTGTCTGGAGAGGGAATTAAAGTTGATACCCGAAATATAAAGGCAGTGCAGAATTGGCCTAGACCCACATCTCCAACTGATATTAGGAGTTTCTTAGGTTTGGCTTGATATTATAGAAGGTTCGTAGAGGGGCTCTCGTCTATTTCATCCCCTTTGACCAAGCTGACTCAGAAAACAGTGAAGTTTCAATGGTCTGAAGCTTGTGATAAAAACTTTTAGGAATTGAAAAAGAGGTTGACTACTACCCCAGTATTGACCTTACCAGTAGGTACGGTACGCAAGGCTTTGTTGTGTACTGTGATGCGTCTAGAGTTGGTTTGGGTTGTGTGTTAATGCAGAATGGCAAAGTTATAGCTTATGCCTCTAGACAGTTGAAAGTTCATGGGAAGAATTACCCAACTCATGATCTAGAATTGGCTGCCGTAGTATTTGCTATGAAAATATGGCGCCATTATCTTTATGGTGTTCATGTGGATGTATTCACTGATCACAAGAGTCTTCAGTATGTGTTTACTCCGAAAGAGCTTAATCTCAGACAAAGGAGGTGGTTAGCATTACTCAAGGATTATGACATGAGTATTTTTTATCATCCAGATAAGGCTAATGTTATTGTTGATGCTTTAAGCAGGTTGTCTATGGGTAGTACCTTTCTTATGAAAATATTCTTTGTATATAATTAATATTGTGTTCGTCACACATATCTCGTGATTAAAGCTGCACATATCAACGTACTACGAAATTAAATTCAAATAACCTATATCATAAAGCGTTATGATAATAATCTATATATATTTATTTATATAATAGTTGCGAGATGAAATTTATATAATTATAAATTTAATTTAGTTTTACATTTTTATTCCTATGTACTCATTGAATTATTCTTGATTATCTAAATTTTCAATAAGTTCCATCTGTAATATATAATGAGACATACTATGTAAAATTCGTATATAAATAATTGTACTTAAATACAAAAATATATGTTTGAAATAACCCAAATGTATATATTAGTGTGTGAAATAATTTTAAATGCATGTTGTTTTTGTATTTTTCTTTCACATAAAAAAGGAATGACATTTTCTAATGGGGAGGTTCACCAAACTTTCTCGATAAAAATTATACGATATCTATAAGGTATAATTATAGAGTTAATTTGAACCTCTTGAACATAAGATTAAATGTTGACCTAGTGGTTGAGGGGTTCAAAATACACCTTGAGGTTCCAAATTCAAATTCTACGAACTACATTTTTTATTAAAGATCTCGAATTCGAGCCGTTAATATGAAAAAAAGGGAGAAAAAAAACTTGTTAGGAGAGTGATTTCCTCTAAATAAATTGGTCTTACTCGACGATATCTATAAGGTATAATTATAGAGTTTGAGCCTCTTGAACATAAGATTAATGGCCGACTTAGTGTTGAGAGGTTTAAAATACACTTTGAGGTTTCAAAATCTAATCCTAAGCACTTCATTTTTATTTTTCAAACACCTTAACAAAAACTTGGATCAATCACTATCAACACGAATTCAAAAAATATCTTGGTTTGTTTTTACTTGTGGAGAGTGACTCACAAATGCATTATACATTTTCGTTTACATCGAATGTATGGTTTCCTTTTTTTAGAAAATATTCTTTGAATTATGTTCATCACAAATTCTTGTGACTAAAGGTGTACGGATCATCTTATATAAAAATTAAATTCAATAATCATGCATGATTAAAATGCGTTTGATTCAAAATTCTTACTAGGGGAATTTCAAACATGCAATAAAGAAATAAACACACGAAAAAACAATTTAAATGTGTGTGTGCGCATAAAGAGATATTTTACCTATTTATGTATATATAGTGTATTTTTTTTTAAAAGTACATGGTATATTTTTAAAGTGTAGAGATGGATATTAAAACTTTCGGACAACTATAACTATTCATGGTAGATTTTTTTATAAGTTCTCACAAGCAACGTTGTGCCTATAGAATTACAAATATACTTCAACTATCCCAAACAACACCAAATCTATTATAACTGAAATGACCAAGTCCTTTGCCACCCTACCATGAAGACAATCGCAGGATTAGTACACCCGACACACTCGAGACGTCGACAGCGGAGTTCTTACCACTCCACCACAACCCTATTTAAATTATCATACTTGAATTACTTGTCTCGAGTGGATAACTCATACATAGTACATTTTTGTTTTCATCTTTTTTCATGTATTATATTGTTCCTTTTTCTTTTAGAATCTTATAGTACATATACATCCCGTGACTAAACTAACTTTATGATATTTGTCTATAAATAGTTGAGTGAGTGTGAGAACCCTTTGTTTTTCATCTCAAGTACCAAATAACAAGTATCATATCATATAATATAATATAATATAATATAATTAATTATGGCATTAAAAGTTGTATTTGTTTTGTTGGTTGCAATGCTTTTGTTTACGAAGAATAATGGTGAGATCGTTGGAGGGGTGAAAGAATGTTTTGAGGAATGTATGCCTTCGTGTGGTGAAGACAAACACTGTAAGAGTGCGTGTGCTGTCGCTTGTGCTTTTAGTGCTACTCATAATAACGTAGAAATTCAAACTCGCGTTGGAGACGTGAAAGAATGTGTAGAGAAATGTTTTGCGTCGTGTGGTGCAGACAAACACTGTAAGAGTGCTTGTGCTATCGCTTGTAGTTATAGTATTACTCATAACGTACAAATTCAAACTCACGAGTGTAACGTTGGATGTTCTCTTGGCCATTGTTACAAATTTCTCATCAATAAATATGGTATGTAACGTATAATACATTTTTATGTACTATTGACGGAGTGATGATAATATAATCTTAAATCGTTAATTAATTTTGCAGATCATGAGAAGTTTGGAGGTTGTATGACAAGTTGCAATGACAACTATTGTGTTGGTGGCAAAATTGCTCTATCAAAAGCTTAGCAAGAAGCATTAATTATATATGACCACAAAGTATATATATTGTGTTGTCTACCACACTATATATGCTACTAATTAAATACTTTTGTGGTTGTGATTTTCTAAATTATATATGCAATCGTTATGTGTGTTCGTACTTGAATAAAAAGTCTAGTGTTTTCTATTAATTATTATTATATTGTTTTAATTATGATTATAATGCTTGGATACGTTGTATGATTTTTCATCGTTATAATATCACGCATTAACAATATATAAGGTAAAGCTATTATATAAACATAATGCCGCAAATAGAATATGGTATATATATATTTGTCCTAATCATGACTTCTTCTATCACAAGAACTCAACACGATAAAAAGAAGAAATTCTCATAAAATGAAGTATGCAAATTTTAACCTCATGTGCTTTGAATTACATAACGACTATTTCAAGTATTAATTATTGAGTTTTAAACTTAATATGTGTATATTGTATATATTTAGTAAGTTTCTTAATACAAATTAATACACTACTTAAACAAAAAATATTTGGTCAAATCCATCATCAGACTTTTAGCTCCGCTCTTGATTAATTGAGAAGCTAATTTCTGATATAATACAGTGGAAATTATGTCTATATTCCGTCAAATATTTCAATTATTTTATGATATTATTTGCTTTCTGTTTTACTTTTTGAGAGTGGACCACTATAGTACATTTTTGGTTTTACCTAATTATGTATTGTTCCTTTCTTATAAAATTATTCTTTGTATATAAAGCTGCACAGATCAACGCACTAGGAAATTAAATTTAAATAACATGCATGTTTAAAACGTTATGATAATAAGCTATATAATAGTTGCTAGATGAAATTTATATAATTATGTAAACGAATGATGTGTTTCGCCATAGAACACTTATTATGCTAACTAAAAGACTATATTTATCTTTGTCAAGAATATTGTGCCTCCAACTACTTCTCAAGAAAAACAAAGACGAAAGACAGATTTCTTTACATATATATACCATACATTGATAAAAATATGTTTTGGTTTCTCTTGGAAATTAATATTTGAAGTTAACACCGAACATCGAACCGAAGAATCGAAACCGAAAAACCAAATTAATTCGGTTCGATTGTTTCAATTTTTCGATATTTATGCCCACCCCTAATATATAGTACATTTTTGTTTTCATGTTATCGTATTGTTCCTTTCTTAGGAAATATTCTTTGTATTCTTTTCATATCACATTTTTTGGGTCTACAATATATATATTTTTATGTAATTTTGCAGATGAAAACAAGTTTGATAGTTGCATGAACGATTAGAGTGAAAATTATTGCATTCTGTCTAATACTAGGCATTTGCATTTTGTCTATGACACTATGCTAATTAAATACTACTTTTGTGGTTGTAATTTTCTAAATTATGTAATCGTTAGTGAAATAAGGCTCAACTCAAAGATAAAATATTCAACTTAGTGAAATAAGGCTCAACTCAATAATAAGATATCCAACTTAGTGAAATAAGGCTCAACTCAATAATAAGACACTCGACTATTCGGTACTCAAACTCTGGATACTCAACTCTGGATACCTAACTCAATATAAAGCAACAATAAGAGATGCAATATATGGAAAGCTTTTTAAACAATAGAAAACAACTCAATGTATTTAAGAATATAGTATACTCTGTTTGTATGCAAGGATACAATATAAACTCTATTTGTCTATGAAAATACAAGTAAACTATGTGTATATAAAAGTACACAGAACTGTCCATCACTATGAGCTATGTGATGATACAGCGTCTCGCCCACACTGCCATAACTGTCCTATACTTTGCCAGGGTATAAGATCTACTCACTAAGTGGACCCACTTCTATGCTAAAAGCATTAAGGAATCATCTAAAAAGTATGACCCTTTCTACCCACGTTGGCCACATGGTTTATGAGGACTGTCAGTTATCTGAACTCTCCCCCATTTCGGTGTTCAATACTACTCCCAAAATATATTAGCTCATATGTTTAAAAACATAACTTTTCTGTGGTTTGAGCTTATTACTCAAAAAAAATTCTCTTAAAAGAGATGGTACTCAAACTGCTCAAAGCTCTTTTGGAAATCTCAATTTCATGTGAAAACATTTACTCTTGAGAATACTTAGTTCCCATATATCATTTTAAAGAAAATGAACTCAACTCTGCTCTTTCTCAAAAACATTTCAAAATCATATTATAATATAATCTTTGCTGACTCGGGAAGTCATACTGCATAAACATTGATGGTATATCTTGATACCATACTGCTCATACATTGATGACATACTCGATTCTCATACTAATCATGTTTTCAAAACACTTTTCTCAAAACTCATATTTACTTTCTCAAAACTCAGTTTAAGAACTCAAATGTTGGCTTTAAAAAGCTTTTTAAAATTTATAACTCAAATCATAGGGTTCATGTGGAATTATGAACATGAACGACTCAACTCAGGGATATTAATAACATTAAAGAGCCTCACTACTCAGAACTCAAGACTCAATGATACTACTCATCTCTAGACTGCTCGACTCATAGGGTTCATGTAGAATTATAGGAATGAACAACTCAACTCAAGGGCTTTATGGGTAACATGTAGTAGTCCCATAAGTAGGAATATAATCTCAAAATGATTAGTAACTCAATGCTCAAGACTTAGAACTTGAAGATGCTACGTCTCTCAAATACACTCAATTATGGAGTTCATGCAGAATTTATAAGCATGAACGACTCGACTCGAGGGCCTACACAACAATATAGAACTCATGTATATGACTCTTTTCATTCTCATACTTACTTCCTCAAAACTTAGATCAAATCGATAGTTGATCTCAAAGGATCCACAATTGAACTCAAAGACTTACTTGAACTCTACTCTTAACTCTCCCTTGAATGTGAATTATGACTTCAAGAGTTATTGTTCATGATATGAAGGATCTCGATAACAATATAGCAATTTGATAATTAAGAATAGAACTTTTAAAAGAAACATGAATTCAAGAACTCAAAATCAACTTATCTCAAGAATACTCAAATCTAGGGGAAGTATCCTAGATTACTTTTTTATTGATTTGAAAGTAGATGTAGGGCGTGAGGACGAACTAGTCCAACTCTATGATAGCGTTACATACCTAGAAGAACAAGGTTCTTCAAGAATCTTGAAGAAGAACTTGATTAGAAGCTTTGAAACCCTAGCTTGAAGGTAAACGATCAATAAAACCTTTCTTGAGATTCTTGAATTAGTTTCTTGAAATCTCTATGGCCAAAAATTATTATTTTTATTAGTGATTCATGATTGTATGGAGGAATTTGAGTTGAAAAAATGGAATTCTTGGATAAAGACTTACCTTAAAGAAAAATCTTGAAAAAGATTGAAAGAATCTTGAATGGAGTCTTCTATTTTGATTTTTCCTTAAGGTTTTTGCCCTAGGGTTTTAGACAGAAGAGAATGATGGATTAAAAGATGACAATCTGGTTGTTTTGAGCCTTTTATTAGTCAAGAAATTCGTTTAGGGTTTTCTTGGAGGTAAAAAAAAAAAACCCTTTTTAATGTTTTCCCGTCGGCTAATTCCTAACAACATTGTATAGGTTACTAAAATAGTCATAACTTTTTATTCGGAAATTAGATTGACACGAAATTGGTGGTGTTGGAAAGTAGATTCAAATACCTTTAATTTCAAAGGTTATGGCTCACATAACTCTTTACATTCTAAGATATATGGTCGTTTGAAATTGACCAAGTAGAATCTTACATCAAAACTTAATCGATAAGGAAAATTCAAGAACACTTAATAAGAACCTAAATCTTGAAATTTCAAGAACAAAATTACGCTGAATAAATCATGATTGGCGTGTGGGTGAACGAACCGAACAATATGGAAGCTTACATACCTCAAAGAACTAGGTTCTTGGCGAAATCTTGAATTTCTTGAACGAACGTTTGAAACTTTGAACTTTTTCTCCTCTTGAATCTTCTCTCTAAAACCCTAAACGCTTTTGGGGATGTGAATGAAACTAATTCTAATCAGTTTAGACTCCTAAAACCTTACCAAAAACGCTTAAATCCTATTGGGTAAGGAAAAGGCCAAAATACCCCTCATATTTTCGGGTAACTTTCCTTATTTGGACTGCCTGACTTTGAACGGGCATATCTCCCTCATTCGGGCTCTAAATTTAGCAAACTTGGTGTCGTTGGAAGGATAATTTAAAGACCTTTCATTAGCTATCTTGTAGTCCACCTAAATCATCCTTTACTGAGAGTTATGGGAATTTGAAGTTGACCCAAAACTCATAACTTAAGCATAACTTACAAAATTTCAGATTTTGCTATTTCCAATTTAATTCTTTTTAGAACTCAAGGTGCTACATCTAGTGACCTGACCTTAATACTTAAGAAATTTTAAATTCCTTGATAAAATCCTACTCACAACGAAGGAAGATTCGAGTCTTAGTTCGAAAAAAATTCTGGGGTGTTACATGTATCACAACACATACAATACGGAGACATATTCAAATCAATATATATAGTACATTTTTGTTATCTTATGCATGTATGGTTCCTCTTGAATTTTATATACCCGTGACTAAACTTTAATAATCATTCATGATTAAACAAAAAGCTAACTTTTGACTTAACAAAAAGTAATCAACAAAATTAAAAATTCCGAGTTGAAGGACTAGCAAGTTGGGAATAAGATAGTTCGACGTATTGAGAGTCAAATCTTAATTAAACTCGAGGGTTGGATATTTAAAATAATGTTCAACAGAGTACGATACGAAGTGATAAGAAATGTGTATTGATACTTGAGATATGATTACCATTATTGAAAGGGTTTGATATTTGCTTGAGAAATGATATTTTGACATGTATTCTCGTTGAAGTTTGACATAATATGATTTGAGCTGGAAATTTTGAGATATTTGTGTGGTTGAAAATTATTTTTCTTTTTTTTGTTTACCATCCACTGATACCCACATTGAGGCCTGACTAAATTCAAACTCACGTCGTAAAGTCCACATTAGAGGATAAAAGCGCTCCCTAACAAAATTGACTTCGTACCAAGGAGATTAAAAACTCGACCACAACCCTATTTTGAATTATCATACTTGATTTGTTTTGAATTAATTACTTGTCTCGAGTGGATAAATCATACATGGTACATTTGCAGAATCTTTATAGTACATATACATCCCGTGACTAAACTAACTTTATCATGCATGATTAAAACGTTATGATAATATATTTCTCTATAATAATATCACACATAAACAATTTGAAAGACAAATCTTAAAAAAATATGACATGCATATATAAAGTAAAGCTGCACATATAATACTTTGTCCTAATCAGGGGCGGAGCTACGACATGGCGAGGGTGGTCAGATGAACAACCTTCGTCGAAAATTTTTACGGGTATATATACTAAATATCGAGTTTTTTGGATATATAGTAACAGTTGAACAACCTTGACACAATAAAGGTTGACAGCCCAGCGGTTAAGGTTGTGCAAAGATGCCTCAGCGTTCCGGGTTCGAGCCCAAGTGTTGACGTTTTCTTTAAATTTTTTCATTATTCCGTTTGTTCTCTTAGAAAAGGCAAAACTCAGCCTGGGTTCGATCCCAGGCTTGAACATTTCATTTATTTAATATTTGTTCCGTTTTTCTCTTAAGAAAAAGTACAAAAGTTACCTTTTTTAAGTTAAGGAAACAAAAGGTCTATTTAAATGGTTGCATAGTGCCTTATGTAGGCATAAAAAAAATATTTAAAGATGTTTCTAATGAGTG
>JAJOOD010020093.1:0-29843 GCA_029582525.1 Solanum tacnaense | reverse complement strand
AAAAGAAACTACCCCATTAAAAAAAAAAAAAAAAACCACTCATTTCACCTACGAATATCCACAATTTTTAACTTTTTTTTTTTTTTAAAATAATCAGTTTTTAAATAAAAATTTAGTTGGTTACTTCTTCTTTTTTTTTGTTAATTTTAAATACAAATTTTAAAAAAAATTTAAAATTGCTAAATTTTTAAATTTATAAAAAAATAAAAAAGAAACTACCCCATTAAAAATAAAAAAACCACTCATTTCACCTACGAATATCCACAATTTTTAACTTTTTTTTTTTTTTAAATAATCAGTTTTTAAATAAAGATTTAGTTGGTTACTTCTTCTTTTTTTTTTGTTAATTTTAAATACAAATTTTTAAATTTTTTTAAAATTGCTAAATTTTTGTGGTGCTAACACTTTTTTCTTCTCCTATGATAGATTTTCATAATTAATAAGCTTAGGTTAGAGTAGTTGAGCATTAAACTAACATGACTTTGGTCTCGCAAGTGTGCGACTGTGATGTCGTTGCGGGGATCTCTCCTCACCAACGAGTCGATACACAAGGAGAAGGGGGAGCTCCCATTCTCACATCACACATACACATTGATTATCTTTTTTGGTCGGAAAAGGACCTATCTTCGACGCCATTAACTCCGCCATCCATCGGTTGAAGGACATTCTTTTTCTCTTTCGCTTTCATCATCGTAAGCTCGTTTTCCCTTTCACATTTCAATTCTCTCGCGTACTCGTATGTTTTTGTTTAAGGTATATGCGGGTTTGCAGATCTGTTGTATTTCCATTGAATTGTACAATTCATTGGTTTATTTTGTTTCCTGTTAGATGATTAATTTGAGTGATTGTCTAATTACTTTCGTTGGATAAATCTGGGATTTTTTTTAGCTTATTCGATTGAATAAGAAGGCGTATCATAAAATTGAGATCCATAAATACGTTTACGTTCATTTGGAATAGAGGAGCTTAATTTTGTGCAGTGAATAGTGAGCTTGAAAAAGTTTGCATTACTACAAACTCTAACTAGGTCATATCGTAGTAAGGAAAGGAAGTGAGGCATTTATTTGAATCGAATAGCTGAAACTACTATAACTCCTAATTTTTTTGCTTTAAGAGAAGCCTTCTAGCTAGTTTTAAAGTGTTGAAGAGAGAGATAGGATTTTCTAAAGATAGTTGTTGAGGAAGCGATTTCTAACTGGGATTGAGGCACACGGACTAGTGAGTTTCAACTTGGTGAATCATACATGCTCAGTTGGGAAGGGATTTAAGGTATTCAGTTTTTTTTTTTTTGAAGAACAAGTATATGAGGCTTAATTACAATTATGGACCAGAAACAGGTCTTGGTCTGATAATTCTAGAGGTTTGATACAATCGACTTTTGGACAAGATGAATAACATAGTTGAGTTCACAATAATACAGGATGGTCAATGATTGTAGGAGATATAACTTTATTGAGAAAGTACAGATAGATGAATGAGAATTGAGAATATGTTGGGGCTGAGGAAATTAAGGAATAGTACAATTTTACAAGCATTTATACATGGAAAGGGGGAATTTGGAGACTGACATTGGACGGAATCTCATTTAGGAGTATCACCTTGATGGAAAAAGTGTAAAAAAAGAGGAGGTAGAAATGCAGATCACATGGATTCACTATGATGCTCTTCATTGCTAGGTAATTGTTAGTGACATGGAATGTAATATTTAGACCACTAACCACTTCTATCACGCATGGACTTTTGAGAAGAGTTTCACCTCTTCTTTTATCGTGCTCACCCCAAGAAGAATGAAGGTGATATAAAAGAATTCAAACTCATTAGTCTTGTAGGGAGTGTATAAAATAATATACAAGGTTCTAGCTGGTAGGATGAAATTGGTAACTGATAATCTTATCTCAAATCTTAGAATGCCTTTGTTGGAGGAAGACAAATTCATGATGCATCCCTTTCGGCAAATGATATGATTGGTTTAAGGTATCCATCCTAGTGAATGGTACTCCATGAGGATTCTTTCGGAAGTTCAAGGGAATTAGACCAGGAGAACCCCTAACCATTACTATTTTTTTTTAAATAGATGTTTTCAGAAGGCTTATAAACTGAGTTGATAGGATTCAGTTGTGGGTGTTAGATATGGGTGTGGATCTAGAGGTCGAATACTTCATGATCTAAATTTTTCAGTAGGCTTATAGACTAAGTTTATAGGATTCGGGTGTGGGTGTTCGATATCGGTGTGGGTCAAGAGGTTGAATCCTTCCTGATCCAAATTTTTCGGAGGTATGGATTTAGTTAAGGATTCGGTTAATAAACCTCTAATATCTAAAATTAGAGTTATATGTCTGAATTATTAGATATTATAGGTGTGTTTGCTATGGAGGAAAATATTTTTTCAGAAAATGTTTTTCAATTTTCTCATGTTTGGTTGGTTGCTTTGCTAAAATATTTTGAAAAATATTTTCTCTAAGAAAGCAAGTTCCTTAAAAATGAGAAATATGACTTTCCTAATGGAAGAAGGGAAAACAAGTTCTAAGTGACATTCCAAGTTCATTGTTTCCTCCTCACTTACTCAACACCCTGGATCCCCACCCTTTGACCATCCCACCCCCCGGCAACTCGAACCCCCACTCACCACCTCATCTCCCCCCAATAAATGTTCTTATGATGATTTTTTTTTTGCTTACTTACCAAACACTAGAAAATAAGATAAAAAGTCACTTTATTTTCAACAAAACATTTTCCATGGAAAATATTTTCCTTCATACCAAACACACCCTATGTGGAAAATTAACAAGGTATTCCGAGGAGAAAATATTGATCAAGAGGAGGTTTCCAGAAGGAGATATAAGGAAAAGGAATGACATAGAAATTTCTATATAAAAGATATTCCATTTTCTTCAATTTCACCTCACGCTTTGTTTTAATTATAGAAATCGTTCTCAAATTTCTCCCTCGATTTTTGTCAAAGTACCCAACATTGGATGACCATATCAGTTCCCACATCCACATGGTGTCGACACAGATGTAGCACTGAAACTGAAGGATTCAAGGTAGATGATAATAGGAGGGGTAATATGTCTATATCTCATCTATTATTTGTTGACAATACACTAGTCTCGTCCGAACTACAATAGAAGGAATCAATTGCAAGTTGGAGATTGGAGAGGATCGACAATGAAAGGAAGGCGAAACCACCCCATCTCTTTTGGAGTATATGGAACGAGCAGAATAGAAGATTGTTTCATGATATTGAAATAGCTGCACAAAGAATTAAAAGAACTTATTTTTCACTTGTATTTTTGGGGTAAGGAGAAAATACCATGTATTATTTCTTTTTCCGTAACTGTGGTGTCTAGGCCAGCTTACTTTTACTTCAACTAACTTTACGGGATGTCTGTTATCTCCCACCAACACAGGTACCAAATAACTCTATCCTCTAAAACCTAAATAGATATGAAGAAATCACCTACTCTCTCCGTCCCAATTTATTTATGTGACACCGTTTGACTAAGCATGAAGTTAAGAAATAAGGGAAGACTTTGTTTTTGTTTACCAAAGTGCCCTTATTAGAGTCACTTTGGTGCTAATTTTTACTTTTTTGCAGACTTTTCTTCACAATAAAATGTCAAGTGGGACCCAATAAGGATAAAATGAGGATGATGCCATTTAATAGTTGCCAAATAAGGAAAAGTGACATTCTTTTTGGAATGGACTAAAAAGGAAAGGGTGTCACCATTCCACATAAATTGAGACCGAGGGAGTAGTATTTTTTGCCTCTGCTGGTATTTGAACTTGGTGTGGACTGTGGAGACAATGTAGGACTCAAGAGAAGTGACACCATGTTGTATTTGATGGTTAAAACTTGGGCGGAAGACTATGTATGACTCAATCAGAGTCCCACACACTTATTGTACTTATTTTTTGACACCTACTTAGTGTTTATTAATGAAACTTTTTGACTTGTAAAAAAAACTTGCATTTGCTGAAACATTCCACTTGCATAGATAAATTGCATCAGCACTATCTCACTATCTTTTCTAAAGAGCCTCAGAGTGTTGCCTGTTGTAGTATAAAACTGTCTTCGCAACACATTATGTGTTTAAAGAAAAATGTGTGATCTGTTAATTGCTGCTGGTTAACCTCTTTTGTAGCACTCTTAATGCTTATTATGTTGAATTTATGTAGGTGCAGAAATTGTGTCGAGCTGCAAAAGATTCGGTGAATAAGCTATGGTTCTTGAAGTTAATATATCTTCACCTCATAGGAGGTCACAGTCACAGACTGCATTTTCAACTTCATCATCATTTAAAAGACAACAATCACGAGGTGATGAATTTGGGAGCTGTTCGACTCTACTTCAGCGACACCGCTTCCTGTTAACTGCGCTTTCCCTCCTAGCATGTCTCTGCACTATCTATCTCTACTTTGCAGTCACTTTAGGGGCTGTTGACTCATGTTCTGGCTTGAAAGGAACTCAAAAAGCAGCATGCTATGTAGAGCATGGAAAAACATTGATGGGTAATGGAAAACTCAAGTTCTTCTAGCACATCGATAATTTTCTAGCTGAAATAGCGTTTTGCTGAATGATTGCTCCTTTCCTTATGAGGGGCATATTCATGTAACTCAGGGTAACTATTCCTCACATGTTATTTCAGACTTGTGTGCAATAGATTGTTTATATATATCAAATTGCACAAATTTTGTTCCAAGAAACTGTTTGACATCGGTGAAAATTCTCTGTTGCTACGGAATCGATGTGAATGTTTGAGTGGCATACAGATGTAAATGATGATGTGGTGATGAATCAACTGGAAATGTAGCATTATAATGTGCAAGTGTAAGGATATTTTAGCCCTTCAAATCTCTTTTTTAGGCTTCAGTTTCTTTTGAAATATAGGGTTGTATTTTGATAGTTTGGGCTAGGGTGCTGGGGAAGATTTGAGATTTAAATACTTTGTGATCTCAATAAAGCTTCTCAGAATCAACTGGCAAGAGGTCAACGATATATACAGATACGATCGATCGCAGGATATAAAAGCTAGAAATATAATTAATTGGAGAATTGTGAGAAATGATTATGCTTGACTGCATCCAACAAGATTGAAACACCCATTACCAATTTCAACATATATAATCAAAAAGAGGAGCTTTTGGATGGGTATCCTTTTCTGTACATGCATATATGCAAACAATATTTCAGTATTTGCAAATAATATATGTTCTGAAGTTGTTGAAATACCATTACGGAGCAAACTGGGATAGATAAAGTCCTTCGACTCTTAACTAGAGATTTTGGGTTCAAACATATAATAAGATCATACTCATCGACTTTAATGGTCGTGAGTTTACACAATAGTGTTATTCTCCTCCTTGGCATTTCCTCACAGTTAGGCTATAGCATTTTCTTTCTGAAATCCTCTTTGCTTTTCCCTTAGCTTTTTATTTCACCATTCACCAAAGCAAAAAACAAAAACAAAAACTAAACCACACAGAATCGAAGAAAAGAGGACAACTGAATCATATAAAGAACAAAATTGGACATTATATTGCTATGAAGCTGAGTAAACAAGTACAAAAAGAAGTATTCCTACACTACTCTCCTTTCAAATGCTGCTGGCGACGATTATGGAAGATAATGCAAACAGAGGATGCGACCAGCCCCATCAAGTAGCCAGCCATAGCTCCATAACTCACACATATAGGCCATTCCTACAATCACAGATTTTGCATACATCAGAACAAACAAACAGAGAAACCCAACATATCCAATTTACAGCCCGGATAGTTCTGCAGAGTAGCAAATCAAAAGTACACAAAGACCACAACACGTAACAGAAGTTTTGCCTGCAAAGGTGGAAGGGGGTAGTCTAGATTTCATAGAACATTGGCTACACTGTTTAGTTATAAGATAAAAGGTTGGCTACTTGCTCTAAAGAGGATACTTTAAGTTTAGAACACTACATTCAACCAGTTGTCAAACTCAAGAAGTGAAAATCCCTGTAACAGAATTTGCAATAGATTGGTGAAATTATCAGTCGAGAGCAGATGAATTGTTACAAAGTTCACAAAAATACACAAGATAATGGAAACAAAAAGTTGAGAAAATTTCCAAACAGCAATAAGAAGGGACCATTTTATTTTTGATTAAACAATCACAATGCGCTTGAATAATTCACACCTTTGGCATATCCTGAAAAGTTACCAACAGACGAACAAAAGCAAGATGCAACTTCATACACAGTTTCTTTGTCTTAAATTTTCCACTTTTACTGTTCTTGTTTATGGTCCTTCACAATAACTTAGTTGTCGAAATAATGTAATTTTTTATAGAGAGAGAACAAGTCAAAAAGAATGTCTTGGCAAAGTCAATGAGCTTGGATGCAGCTACAACTCAGTTTGTAGCAAAGCATACATTAAGATTAGATAGATATAGACATCTAATTCCAATCTCCCACAAATTGATGTTTTTTTTTTTTGGTAATGAAAAAAAGCATCATCTTTTTAATGTTTCTGCTCACTTACTATTGACATGTGTGATTAACTTATCTAAAAGCTTAAGCTATTAGGAGAGAATACACTTCTATTTATTTGATGATTATACACAACTCCTCAAGTGCGGGCTTGATTGTCTTTTACATGGTCCAATCACGTAAAATACTTTATAATAATGGATGGTGGTGAGATGCGGACCTAGAGCTTCTGCCTGCTTTAATACTAAATTGAATTGCATGACCAATTCATCTAAAGGTCTAATGGAAGAGACACACTTTTACTTAATTATATTTGCAGCAACGACAGACACCTAATAGATCAAAGCACAAAGATGGAACAACATGAGTGCTAATCTAATGAATTTTGGTTAGATCAGAATAAGCAAGGAGCTATTTTCTAACCATAATTCAAAAACACTCAAGATCTTGTCCAAAAAGTGGACTTACACCTAAGATTGCATTCACCAAAGAGGAGCATAATTGGAACACAATGCATATCTGATTTCCTCCCAAAGAAAGAAACCAAAGAATGTAAACTTCTTCACTCTCTCTCTCTATGGTTTATTTTAGAGTAGGAAAGCAGAGAAGTTTTCCAATATGTGCCTTTCTTTTTTAGACAAGAAAAGGACATGTTGGTGCCAACAAGGTGCAATCCTATACAAGGAAACAGAAAAAGAGTGAATGCAAAAACAAATTATACAAAATGTACAATTCTTGGGGACGTGGGCTGTTCGGAAAAAAAGAACGAAGTACTATTCAGATTTCATGTTTGATCTACCAAACTGAAGTATGCTAAAGGTGAAAGTTTAACTGATCTGAGTTTACAACTTCCTTGTTCGAAAGCTCAGACAAATAGGAATATAGAAGCTGATGGATTAGGTTTGCCTTGTAACTTTTATGTTTTTCTATCACGAAACAATTTTTGTTAGCAGACTTATCAAACTTTGGGCAGAAATAGATTTACTGAATCACATTATCGAATCTGAACCTCAAAAGATTCAGGATGAAAATGGACCATAACCGTTACTGCAACTGGACTGACTTATGGACTGATCATTAGATGTCCCAACCATCCAAGTTTACAGCAGCATACCTGCCATGGCCTTTCCCAATCAAGTGGCATAGGCCAAGCACCAAACCATGCTCCAATAACAGCTCCATAGGCTGGTAGGCGGATCATATAGTCTATAAAACTAAATGCCCTGCAAGAATAAAACATGCATAAAATATATCACGGAGAGTTCTTAGATCAAGATATCAAAAGCCCATTAATCAGGGAGACAGAAGTTACTTCGTTGAAGCAAATACTCTGTGCCAATGAGTCCAAGCTGAACCAAAAGCGCAAGCTGCCGGGGCAAACTGCCAAGCAACATAATAGAAAACACGAAAAGGACAACTATCAAAGCCGCAAATACAAAAACAATTTTATATCAAGCCCTGGAAATTTCTTTTCTTCTTCGAACTTCGAAGTATTTTAAGAAAACATAAAATAAAACCACAACAAAACTGGAGACTTATTTGATATATTTTAAGGAGATAACTTTTTCGCAGGAAATCCACAGTTTGGATACTCACAGTGAATGATGACATCAGAAGAGACCAATTCAGGGTCTTGGTAAAATACCTACAGTGAGATAACCAAGGACAAACTGGATTAAGGACCATTAAGTTTGCTCAGCAACATCAAAGTAATTTCTTTCTGATAAATAAAATCAAAGCAAATTAACAGCCATTAAGAATATTGATGGAGTAGTATAGGGAGAGGGAGAAGGATTCACATATGGTGTTCATGACCTGGAAAAACCTACGACAAATCTCCATGGGTGTTCTTTGGAGACGTTTGGAGGCTAAAGATGTACCGGTAGATTACATTTGAGCAATTAAGGACATGTATAATGGAGCCAAGCTCAAAGCGAGGACAGTGGGAGGTGACTCGGATAACTTCCGAGTCGTGATGAGGCTGCACCAGGGATCAACTTAGTCCGTTTCAATTTGTGTTGGTGATGGATGTACTAGCGTGGCATATTCAGGGAGATATGCCATAGTGTATGCTTTGCTGATGACATGGTTTTGATTGATGAGACACATGACAGAGTTAACCATAGATTAGAGGTTTGGAGACGGACCTTGCAGTTTAAAGGGAGGGTTCAGATTGAGCAGGGCTAAGACAAAATACTTGAGTGCAGGTTTAGTGATGTAACTCACGTGGCAAATGTGGAAGTAAGAAAGTATCAAGTACCTAGGGTAAAAAATTCAAAGAGATGGGGAGATTAATGATGATGTTACATGTCGTATTGGAGCGGGGTTGATGAAATGGAAGCTCGCATCTGGTGTCTTGTGTGATAAGAATGTGCCACCAAACCTTAAAAGTAAGTTTTATAAAGTGGTGGTCAGACCAGCTATATTGTACGGGGTGAAGCGTTGGCTAGTCAAGAACTCACATGTTCAAAAGATAGGAGTAGCGGAAATGAGGATATTGAGATGGATGTGTGGGCATACTACAAAGCTATGATCTGGAACGAAGTTACTCGAGACAAGGTGAGAGTGACCGGTAGACAAGATGCGGTAGGCAAAACTGAGATGGTTCAGACATATGAAGAGGTGCATGAGGTTGACTATAGTGGCAGGTCAAAAAATTCTTGGAGAGAGATGATTAGACAGAACATGACTCACATGCAGCTCAGCAAGGACATGACCTTAGATAAGAAGATGTAGAGGTCGAGAAATAGGGAAAAAGGTCAGTAGATTACGTTGTCTAGTTTCCCTTTTCAGTATTGTAATTATTACTCCCCATTCAATCTTATTCTTCAATTATAGTATTACTTGTTAGTTCCTTAGCTTTAGTTATTCCATTATTTTGTCGCTGCAACAATTTTTTTCTATTCTTTTGAGCATGACTTTTTGACTATATTTACTTTATATGCTTGATTTATTATATGTTTTACATGAGCAGAGGGTGTATCATCAGATATGTTGTAAATTCTTCACGTAGTCAATGAGATTAGACATTGTGAAGAAATGAACCTTGGCCTTAACTCCGCCTCAAAAGCCAACTCATGAAGGGAGAATTAGGATTGCTCACAAATCACAACCATAAAAAAACACCACAGCCCATTCCCCAACCAATGTAGGAGTTGACACTCCCCTTACAACCAGGACCAAACAACCAACAACTGGAGCGTGGATAACACAACACAAGGGCCCAACATTGAAAAAAGTTACAACATGGATTAATGGATCTCACACTGATACCATGTAAAAAAATGTAATTTTGGCCTAGCTCAACCTCAAAAGGTAGCTCATGAGAGAAGGATTGTCCAAGACCAAACAAGGAGACCACAAAGCATTTCCTCAACCAATGTGAGGCATGAAAAACAAAAGCACAAGATAACTCCTAGGTTATAAGAGACAAAAACACAAACAACATCTCGGTATTAGAAATATATAAGTTTTATTCAACAGAGAACGTATCTGAATGGTAAATGGAGGTCATTTTGGAAACTCAGAGAACACTTAGAGATCTATGGTGTATGTAGATCAAACACCTTTTCGCCCAAGCTCAAGCATAGTTCACTTATTTGAAATACTTATAACAGAGAGAAACAAATGCATATGATTACATACTCGAAACCAACAGGTGCTCCCAAGATAATAGCTCCCAGTGCATTAACAATGGCCCCTACAAACATAAAATAAGACAAGTCATTCGCAATATCGAGTATCGACAATATTGGGGATAGAATATTGTTAATATAGTCCCAGCTAATGAAACCTACTTCACTTGTCATGAAATATTTTGAGGTATACCAAAGAGGAAAACCCCCAATAAAGGCAAAACACATGAATACACAGTTAATGGATGAATCATTACTTCGAGGGGCATATACTGTTCCCAAGGACTTCAGGCAACAGATGCATTCAGAGAAAAAAGACATGCTTCTAAACCAAGTAATAAACTTACACAGTACCACAATCAATTAACATAGAGTCTCAATCCCTGCGTTGGCTACATGAATTCTCATTATCCATTAAGCTATATTTGTTCTTTAATACAGAGAATTCATTCAGAAACTTCCACAGATATTTCACTGTAAATCATTTCAAAATCAAAATGCAAATGCTTATTTTGTAAAATGAAAGTTTATTTTCCCAATGCAAATCCTTAACTTCATTTGACAGCGTTGAAGAAGGTTTTTCATCAATGTGATTCAGAAAAACGCTCTCTTATATTGTTTAAGGGATTCAACAATTATTACTCGACAACAACACCAACAACAAACCAAATAAAGCGGAGTCTGGGGAGTGTAGAGAGTGTACACAAACCATACCCCTTATCTCGAGAAGATAGAGAGTCTGTTTCAACAATTTATTACTCACAAAAAATTCAATTGAACATCATTCCGGCAAGTGTTTCATCAAATCACCACATATAGAGAGAAAATGTAGAATTTTGTTTCTAAAAATGACTAACCTACAACAAGACCCACATACCCTCGTCCTGCAGCTCGGAAATACTACGAAACACAAACAATTTCAAAATTGAGAGATTTACGATATTCAAAATATTAAAATTCAATGTAATCAAACACACACAAAAAAAAAAGGATTAGAATTACAGAGCATTGCTCCATATCTTGTCGAAGATGACCGAAAAGAATCATCAGCACAGGACCCACAATTCCCTGAAAAAAAAATGAAGCCTAAATTCAAAATCAACTACACAGATTACTCTCTTTGTACCATATATGTTAACTTGATAGATACCCAGATGATGAAAAGCGTTTGTGTTGGATGCGTGATGAGATTGATAGGAAATAAAGTGTGAGCAACCATGGAAGTTAAAACCAGTATAGTTCCAAGAATGAAATGAAGACGAACAGCTTGGAATGGTGGAATGGGCAAAAATACGCCATTTTCACTGATTAAAGTATCCATGACTGCAGTTTCTTCTTCTTTAATTATGCTGTAAATCGCCAAGCTTTGTGCGCGATTATGTTAAATCAATGGACACACATATTGATTTTGGATGATAAAATAAAAAGAGAAAATGCCATAAATAGTCCATTATCAATATGAATAGGTCTAAAATATTCTTTACTTATACACTTACCAAATTTAGTATTTTAAAAATTCAAAAACTTATTGGTTTAATTCCTTAATTATATATTTATCGATTTGGTCTCTTAACTACATATATTTAGTAACTAATCATTTTAATTATGTTTAGGACTTTATTTTAGTTAATTGTATCTCATCAATTAATTTTAACCCATTTTTTTTAAATTCGTTTAAAAAAAATGTCATCTCTATAATTAAAAATAACTTAACTTTTTATTAAAAATAAATCTTCTTTTATGCTTAATGAAATGATTTAGACCCCTAAAAAATTATCCTAAAGCTTACTTTAGATCATTGTTCCTAAATTACCCTATTACTACTCTGCGAAAATTTGTATATTATAAGTCTTAAATGATGCCCGAAATCTAAGTTTCCAACCAAGAACAACCCTTCATTTTTTCCCACCATTTCAAACCCGTTTTCAGCCCTCTACCCCATAATCCTTACGCCCGAAACAATGTAGGAGCATTGTAAACGTAAGGGAAACGACCATGCTTTAGAAATTTCAACAAATCAAAGCAAACAATTCAAAATTCAAAAAACCAACTCAAACTCCTACTCTACTCAATCTATTTCTAGCATCTAACAATCATTATGCACTTAATGAAATAAGGAGACTGAGACACAATCATTTAGTTTTGACTCTCGGAGCGGAGTGATCAGGAGAGAAAATTCGAGTTTGGGAGTGAAAAATGACACAATGAGCGAGAAACCCATTTCTCTCCCCCTTAAAACTCTTTCCAATCTCTCACTATAGCGGCAAGACAACTGCTACATCGACACTGCTATAGCGGGGTCCATGTTCGTGGGTGGGAAACTTTTTTGTTGCTTTGTTCGTTTAATTTCCTTGGCATGGTTATTAGCAAGGCCCCGATGTACCTGGGCATTTGGGAGGAGGAAGTTTTCTATGGTTGTGTAAGACCTACATTTTCTCTTCATATTGTAAAAATTAGGTGATAGTATTCCATGACTGCTTTTTTTTCTTCCGTCCTAAAAATTATTCAAGGATAAATGATGGGTAAATTGATATCTATTGTAATAGCCAATTCCTTTGTTATTCAGAATACACCTCATTCGAAACCCCAATTTTCTTTTAAATACATTGCCAAATTAAATTGGGGTGACACGATGAAAATTTTAAATTTTGAATTTTGAATTTGATCTGGGCTGAGGTCATCCTGCCATAGCTGGAATATTCCTGCTATGGAGCCGCCGTTGTAGCGGTGTCTCAGCTGCTATAACAGGGTTGACGGGGAAGAACCTAGAAAATACGAATTTTAAAATTTGACTCCTCTTCAGTGGTAAAATAGACAATGGTTACTCCAAAAACCCTCTTAGGCTGCTTTAAACTTGGGAAAATAGCGAGGAGGGATTCCAACGCAAAGAGAGCCAAAATCCATGAATTTCAGGCCTACGTCCCTCAAGATTCACCCCACGGAGCTAAAAGCTCGTGTTCAAACCGCTTCAACAATTGCTTGGCATCCAGGTAGGCAAGATTAATTGAATAGTTAAACATGTCTTTAATTGCATAATATGTGATAGGTTATTGGGAGATTTCATGTATAGACCTTCAAGTACGGAGTCTGAATGGTTAAATGTTTTGGTATTGTTGTTGAGAGCGGTAACATACTTGTTTATAAATGCTAGTCTTATGATAGTTGATGGGCGTTATCTTAGGGATGGTAACTTATTGGTAATCAGATTATGGGCTGGAGAATTGTTTGGA
Organism: Solanum tacnaense; assembly: GCA_029582525.1. Classification (NCBI taxonomy): domain Eukaryota; kingdom Viridiplantae; phylum Streptophyta; class Magnoliopsida; order Solanales; family Solanaceae; genus Solanum; species Solanum tacnaense. The sequence goes on along the minus strand of JAJOOD010020093.1, from coordinate 16,514 downwards.
AAGGATATTTTGAGGTAGGTGATGGTTGAATGTTTCCCATTCTACGTGATTGTGGGCATGTTAACTATTTCGCTAGTATTATTTGTACAATATGTTAACTATTTCGCTAGTATTATTTGTACAATATGTGGTTACGGAGTTGAAAAGAGAGGAAAGTGGAATGATATTTGGTTTGTCAATCTAATGCAATGAACTTTTCTTTATTACTTGTGGTTATAGCAATTGTATTTGTATTCATGGTAATTATGATTGTGTGATGTTGTGATTCTCAGTTGGCTCGACTACCACTCCTGATACATATATTTTGGTTGGTTCAGGTACCACTCCTGGTACATGATATATCTTGATTGAATCGGATACCACGACTGGTACATATTAGCGGTTGGTTCGGGTATCACACCTGAAATGAAATATCTATTAATTGATGCGGATACCACGCTTGGTACAAGTTCTATATTGGTCATCTCAGGTATTACATCTTATACATTGTTTGATTGTTCTTTGTATGTTGGTTCCATGAGTGGACTAAACTTATTTATAATGTTGTATTTGTCACATGTTGGTCCATGAGTGGGCCAAATTAATGTATTTAAATGCTGAGATGGTTATTGTGTAGACCGTTTTCTTGTTAAATAGCATATATGAGGTTTTAGGGATCCTAAGAGGGTCCGAGTCTATTGGAAAGGGGGGGGGGGTGTTGAACTAGGTGTGGGTTAAGTCGAGGGGAATAAGTAAGATTATTGTTGATGGTCCACTAAAGGGGCCAAGGGCTAGGGTGTCGGCAGGGAGTCTTGGAAGTGGTGGCAAACCGGCTAATAGAATTGGTGGTGGATTTGATTTTAGGAATGGAATCAGTAGGGAGATTATGTGTTAGTAGACAAACGGTTTTAGAAAGTTTTTATGTGATAGAAGGATTAGATGATGATCTAATAAGAGGTTATAATGACTCTGGGTGATGGAGTTTGCAGTGGAAACGAGGCGCAGGTGACTTGGGACAGAGTGTACAAGTTCAAAGGTAGTATTGCTTGGTAGTAAGGGCAATGGTTAAAGGATCGGGGTTGTACAATTCGAGTTATATGTTTCCTCTAATTATTTACATAATATTATATGGTGGATTCAGATCGACCAACGGTTCCTATCATTACATGTTATTTGTACTAATATTACTCTTGTTATGTCACTTGACATTGTCTGGTTGCAGGATCAGTGTTGTTTCTTAGGTGAAGACGACAATGATCTCCGGCAACTTCTACTCTTCTTTTTCTTATGGGGAGTTGTGTCTTATTTTTTCAAATATTGTATCCTCTTAGAAGCTCTTGTATCTATTTAGACTTGTTCCTAGGGAGGGTTCCGTGTATTTTTTAAAGGTATCTTTAACATAATCAAGGCTGGCAATTGGTTCTTTTATTTAAATAGAGGGATATAACAAATTTTGTTCACTTCCTCATTTTCAGTTTTAATTTAGGTGGTAAGGGTTCTCCTATCTAGATGTTAGAGTAGGTACCCGTACGACCCGGTAGTTTGGGTCGTAACATCGTAGTTCATAGCTAAAATTTGAATTGATTTGGTGAAGACTTAAGATGGATTTGGTTGAAAATTGAGATTTGAGGTTGAAAATGAGCCTATTTTTAGATTTTGGAGAAATAAGTACATTTTGCAGGACAATTTTGATTTTAGCCATTTTTTCAACAATTAATTTCCTAGTCCAATTTTAAGTAGTCTTATCAACTTATTATTAGAGTTCTTTTTTGTAGGTGTTTTCTTTTTCTGAGGTAATAGAAGAAACAAAAAGAGGAACAAAGAAAAACGTAAATAATAAATATATTTATTGCAAGTTACTATTAAAAAATTTATGCTTTTGATCTCATAATGAGAGTGAAATCACTTTTCTTGCCACGTCAATTCTTAGGGTGATATTTATTTCATTTTTTGAAAATACAAGAGGATATTAAGACCTTGGAAAGAAAGATTTTGTCCCTAAAACTTCAATTATATATTGAGATATTTATATTTTTTCTTAAAATTTATGTAACAATTAAAATAAATATTATTATATTTCAAATAAGAACAACTATTTAAAGTTCAAAAACGCTTTAAAAGCTTGACAGATTCAGTAACAACATAAAATAAAATATACAAAAAAACCCCATTTGTTCACTTAATTTTTTATTTTATAATAATCATTCTTATTTCACGACAAACATGGAACATGAAGGATTAAAATAATTAAGGCTTTGTGCCTTTATCTATGTGTTTGACAAACAAGAATTGGGGTAAAGACTAAAGAGTACTTTAAGCATATCTATCGTGTAGTCCTGCCTTTGAACACCTAACGTTGCACTTTGAATCACAGAAATCTTCTTGCAAAAAATACAACTCCATTTCATTAATTATAAGGATATAATAAAATTCAAATAAAAAATATTATTAGTAAAGGATAAACATGATTAGTAGATGATTAAGAAAGTGCCACATATATTACCTGAACCAGCTATAGTGGTTGGAATGAGGAATGAAGAAAGAAGTAAGAACAAACGTCACCAAAAGTAGGGTTGCAAAACTTAGCTTCATCATTCAAAGAAGAATTATATTTCAAGTGAATAAAAAGTCTATATTTCAAGTAAATAAACTTCAAGTCTAGATATAATACATATTTATTGGGGGAGGAAGGTTGATAACTGTTTTACACCTCGGATCCAAATTAAACACATTATATTTTTTCTTAAATTGAACATATTATACATTTTTTCTCACACTTGAACACATTATATCTTCTCTTAAACTCGAACACATTATGTTTTTTCTTAAATTGATAACATTATGTATCTTCTTAAAATTGAACATATTATATTTTTTTCTTAAATTGAACACATTATATTTATTCTTAAATTGAAAAAAAATATATTTTTCCTTAAAATTGAACACAATATTTTTTTCTTAAACTCTACACATTTTATTTTTTCTTAAGTTGAAAACATTATATTTTTTTAAATTTGAAACATTATATTTTTTCTTAAATTGAACTTATTATATTATAAAAATAAATTGAAACATTATATTTTTTTCTTAAATTGAACACATTATATTCTTTCTTAAATTGAAAATTGTATTTTTCTTAAAACTGAATACATTATATTTATTTCTTAAAATTGAACACATTATATTTTTTCTTTAAGAAGTTATTGACATTATCAGTATACAAAGGGTAGAAATCATTTACAATAGGATGCCGTATATAAAGATAAAAAAACCTGTGCACAATTGTTGCTATCTTTATATCGAATTCCACTGAAAATAATATATTAAGAGTTTAAGACCAAAACCTGTGCGCAATTGTTGCTATCTAATTTATATCGAATTTCCACTGAAAATAATAGAGTTTAAGACAAACAAACTAGTTATGAAATTGTGACCAATCAAGCTAAGCCATATAGTTTTTAAATATTTAATTTTGTTTAAAAACTAATAAGGATAATGTCATGACCCAAAAATGGACGTGATGACACTTGTCTTTTCCATCAAGAAAGGTTAGTCTCAACCCAACGAAAACGAAAGAAATGTGGAAATATAAAGCAAGAACAAGACAAAGGCGAAAAACTTATTCATCCTAAACAATACCCCAAAACCTGGTTGTCATGTGTTCAAACCACTAATGAAAATACAGAATTCAAAATATAAATACAAGTCTCAGTTTTTGTTTCTCAAGTAGAGTAAAGCTTAAGGAAAGGGAAAAGAGGGTCCGTCAGGATGACAAGACGCTAGCTCTCAAGTCCTTCAACCAGCCTCGAAACTCATCAGAAGAAGAAGATCACATAGGTGCTCTAAAACCATCAACTATGCCTCCTTGATGGTGCTCACAATGGACCAGTAGGAAGCCCCCTCTCTAGCTTTCCTGAACACATAGGGTCTGACGGAGAAAGTCAACCCTCTCACAAACCGGTGAACTCTCTATGCCTCATCCGAACAATAGTCATAGCATGCTTAGAAAGCCCACGGAAACGAGCCTCATACTCGGTCATAGACAAACCGCCCTGAGTCAAGCTCTCGAACCTCAGACGACTCTCCTCTTTCATGCTCCAAGGAATGAAACGGTCCTGGAAAGCACTAGAGAACACATCCCACTCTACCCAAGAAGATTCAACTGGTCTAGACCTCACAAAAGTCCTCCACCACTCTCTGTCGCGACCAAAAAGCTGGAGTGCAATAACCCGAACACCACAAGAATCCACTATACCCACTGCCTCAAGCATCTCATGACACAAAGTCAAGGACTAATGAGCATCCTCTCTCTTACCACCATGAAACTGGGTGGTTTCATCTATTGAAACCTCTCATAAAACTACCGATTAGCCGCTGTCAGAATAACCTCGTGAGCAATCTATGCACCAACAACTGGTGTAAGAACCACTGATGGATGGCTCACCTGATTATGAATACTCGGAGTCTGCTGTTGATCTAGGGTTTACACCCCTACCTTCGTCTGAGCACCCTATGGCGTATCTGTCTTACTACCCACCCTGAGAGAGGTTTTCTAACATATAGCGTACTCAACAAAGTCTCCTGAAACAAAGGATCTCCAAACTCAGGAGGAACCTGGTCCTCGGCAGCCTCAACATATGGCTCAGGAGAAGCCTTTCTAGCTCGACCTCTGGTTGGTGCTTCTCCACGGGCACGACCTCTACCTGGTGCTACTCCATGAGCACAACCTCTAGCTCGGGCTCTACCTTTACCCCTAGCTGGGCCCCCAACAGTAGGCTCGGTGACTACCTCCGTCTACCACTGGAAATAGAAGCTCTGGTCCTTGACATCTGTCAAAAGAACACGTGGAAACTCAACATTAGCGAAGGTAACCACACACGATAAGAAATGATGAATAAAGAAAGTTTCATAATAGTCTCCGTAGCCGTATGAAGATAAGTAAAAACGTCTCAGTACCGATCATCAAGACTCTACTTAGACTTGGCTTGTACAGACGTGAGACCTATGAACCTGGGGCTCTGATGTCATTTGTCACGACTAAAAAACGGATGTGATGACACTTGTCCTTTCCCACAAAGACAAGTTAGTCTCAACCCAACGAAAGCTAAAGAAACACGGAAATAGAAAGCAAGAACAAGACAAAGGCGAAAAACTTATTCATTCTAAACAATACCCCAAAACCTGGTTGTCACGTGTACAATGCACTAATGAAAACAGAGAATTCGAAAGATAAATACAAGTCTCAGTCTTTGTTTCTCAAGTAGAACAAAGCTTAAATAAATGAAAAAGAGGGCCCGCCCGGATGACAACAACTACCTTTCAAGTCCTTCAACGAGCCTCAACCGTCAGGAGACGAAGAAGATCACATGGGTCCGGGCTCGAAACCTACAAAGGTGTAGAAACAAAGGGTGAGTACCAACAACACGGTACCCAACAAATAACCTAGAAAATAAGGCATTTATCTAGAAATCGATTACCCCTTACACTCCAACTGAATCTCCTCAAACTATAATCTGCATGGAATTAATCAGCCCAATCTAGCAATTCTACAATACACATCTCACAAGGTCCAATAACCATCGCTCAATAGTCATAATCAATAATCAATAATCAACATGAATCAAGTAAGTCAAACTCAAAGTCAAGTAGTTCAGTAACACGCAACAATTATATCAATCTCAAGTAACAAGCAAGTCACGCATAAGCATTAAATTCATCAAGTCACAATAGTCAATCTCTTGCTAGAACCAATTTCCATGAGCACAATATCACTAGCCGGAATCTTGTTTCATCGGCTTTATATCACTAGCCGGAACCATTTTCCATCAGCTTTATAAAAACTTGTTGGACATGACCTCGATATCACAACACTCACTGGCAAAGACCTTGGCACTATAACACTTGCCGGCAAAAACCTCGGCATCATAAATCATCACATGTCTCATCACAGTGTTCATAATCAACACACACAACCAATATCACATCACACGGAAGAGATAACTATTCACACAATTCAAGTTCTCATTCATGCTTTCAAGCATTTCATCAATCAATCAACAAGGGTCACATTAAGGCAATTCACATCATCATGTTCATCACATAGCTTTTTCATCTCAACCCCTTTTTATTCATTTAGATGTAACAAGTGGATAATTAAACCCTTCACCCCATCCCCATTACTCCCAACACACAAGCAATAAAGGAAGCACACAAATTCTACTAGAATACAAAGTTTAGGAGATCACTTTCCTAAAATCAATCAACAATCACTCCAAGAGTTGAGTTTTGCCTTTCCGAATCACTTTTGAAGCCACACAATCTCTATGCACAAGCAAGTATTCATAATAAATTTCCAAAGACAACAATACCCACATCAATCCTCTTGAAAAGTGGATCAATCAACACAAAACCCAATTTCAAAAATAAGGTTTGAATCCAAAATTTAATCCTTAAAACATTACTCAAGGCCTTAGGAACTTATTAGGGAAAATCGCTTACAATCAGTTCAAAATCACCATTTTACTAATTTCTTTGGTTCTTCAACATAACCCCAAATTTCTCATTTAAAAATCTTGGTTTGAACACATAAATCCATAAACAACAATGAGTAATTGAAGATTTAGAGTTAAGAATCATTACCCAAAATATTTTCCTCAAAATTCTGGTCCAAATCGCCACCCCAAGGCTCCCAAAAACTCAAAAATGATGAAATGAGGCTTAAACCCCGAAATGGCAGGCCAAAAACTCTCTCAAGGCGGCCATCGCAAAAACGAAGCCTCCTTTGCTTATGCAAAGGTCACTTAAGTGACGGGTCCTTCGCTTAAGCGACATGATCTTCGCAAAAGCGAAGCCTGTAGCACCAGAAAACACAACCAACTTTCAACACTCCGAAAGGACCTTCGGGATTCGTTCGGAATCTCATATATACAAATCACATATGCAAATCAATTATACTCGACGTTTTGGACTCAATGAAACCGTTAAAATACGAATTCGAGCTCATCTGTGGAAATCACAAGAAACTAACTCAACGTCTAAAAGACTAAAACAATCTTGGGACCTCTAAAAAATCAACCAAGACCTCACCTAGGCTTAAAATCATCCGTAATCTAGCAGAATTCTCAAAATTCCGATCCGAGCATCCGAACCCCTAATATTGATCAAAGTCAACTCAAAGGCTAAATTTTCACAATTTCACAACTTAGGACCTTAAATCCGCAAAAAAAACTTGAAATCAGAACTGACACCGCTCACAAATTAGATTTCACATTTCGGGACTGATGAAATCGACGGAGTTCCATTTCGACACACGAAACTCCAAAAGGCACCGAAAATCACTTTCTTAACAACTTAGCCTTCCAAACTCAAAACTTACCAAAATTCTCAACTTTTAACTCAATTTTTTTTTCAAAATTCAATCATAGAAGACTCGGGGTAAGTATCAAGAGGTCAAAATAGTAAATTCACGAAACTTTCTAAAAATGACCGACCGGGTCATTACAGATAAAATTAATTAATGTGAGCTTATTTGGCATGGTTGTTGGGAGGCCAAAATCACTTGTTTTTGAGAAAAAAACCATTTTTTAAAAAAAAGTTAAGCGTTTGGCAAATGAATAAAACTGCTTTGAAATGGAAGTAGAGGCAGTTTTTTCTGTTGTTGGGAAAAACTAAAAAATTTCTGCTTTCTTAAAAAAGTAGAAGCAAAAAAATATCTTTTTCAAGACTAAAATATCCCTATCATGTATGCATATTTACCAATATATCTTTTATTAATTAATTAACATATCTCATTAATTTGGTCAGATTTAATTTATGAATTTTATATTTTATTTTTATATAATATTTTTTTTACATTTATATATTATTATTTCAGATTTTCTGTATTATTTTACGTATTATTTTGCAGAACTAGAAAAGGAAAGAACAATATTTTTGCAATATTAATAACAATTGAATACTTCAACCCTCCCCAAAAAGTATAATATTGATTGAAAATTTGAATATGTACATTTTAATTTAATAAACAAAAAATAAAATCAAAAATTTTATGATAGATATTTAAGTAGTTTCTCTCTAAAAATAATCTTAATATTAAAAGTACATTGATACTTGCAATTTTTCGTAATTTGACTAGAGATGTCAATATAGGCTGGCCCACCCCATTTGGGCTAACCCATACAGGCTTTGCAATTTGACGGGCCAAGCCGGGCTAGCCCATTTTTTATGTGGGCCAGAAAATGGTCGGTCCAGCCCACACGTGCGTGGGCTACAAGCTTTGCCGAGCCAACCCTCTTTTCTTAAAATTATATTTTAAATTAAATTATAATTTAAAAATATTATCATAAATATCGACTAGTGTTACTATTTGTTAATCAAATACACAAATAAAATTATTTATATAATATTTGTTAAGTTTGATTTCAAGTAAAAACATAAATAGCTAAATAGAAATATTAACCTAATTGTTTTCCAATGATCATAATAAAACACAAAAACCATGATAATATTCCATAGGCTATGGCATATGTAGTGATTCCCTAGAAATTTTAGGAACTTTATTTTATGTAGTACATATTTTATAAACATAATTTGTATTTAAATTGTAATATTTCAAACTTTAAACAGATTTTGAGTGTAGACTCTTGTTATTTTTAATACTCTATTTTATTTTTATTTTTTTAATTAATTTTTATTTGGTCCACGGGCCGGCCCTATCCATATTTCTCAAGCCCCACAAATCAACAGGCTTATTCAGGCCGGGCTAAAAAGCTCTTTTCTTAAATGGGTTCCAAAAATCGTAGCCTGGCCCTATCAAATCACGGGTTAGGTCAGGCCAGCCCAACGGACCTAGCCCATATTGATGGCTCTAAATTTGACTCTCAAAATCAATTTTAAAAAAGGTTAGTCAAATAAATTTTGTTATGAAAAACACTTTTCAAATGAATTAGCCAACTACGAGTTGCTTTTTTTCAAAAACTCTTTTCTGAAAAATTATTTTTAAAAAGTGCTTCTAGAAATAAGCTTTTGTCCATGAATCCTCTTTCGCTTGGTTACGGGACTAGAGCGAATCGTCTCTTGTGCTACGGTCTAATATATGTGTCAAAGAGCGGATTCTCTTGCAGCGGATACGGGGCATGCCCCTGAGCCTATTGATTCAATTCCTAGCAAGTCCTGTCTCTCTCCTTCACTTAAAAGTTTGAATTAATAACGATCCAATGCAATGCTAGCGCGCTAAACCACCACTAATTATACTAAATCAATTGTCTTCGCCTGGACTCTCAATAACCCACTAATGTCTCTTGACTAATTTAATGGGTTTAATTAGCTACAGAAAATAAGGTAAATTGTGACAGTTTAATCGTGAAATTTTTCAAGAAACACTACTATTACTTTATTTTGTGACGATAGTTCTAAATTTATTTTGTGGTGGTTTTATGGAGGTTTGCAAGCCGTCACAAATTTAAATAATTGGTAACAGTGATTGACCCATGCAATTTTGTAAAATTTGTTGTTAATTTTAAGAATTTTATATATATATATATTTTAAAATAATTTTGTTTCTTTTTGTTATGTATAATGTTGTATTTGTATGTACTTCAAAATAAAATTTAGATGACAAAGAGTCTCCTTTCTTATTGGATAGAAAGTTAAAATTATCTTTGAACTATTCAAAATAGGTGTGTTGGTACAATTCGATAAAAAGAGTTTTATGTATTGGGATAAGCTAGGCGGCTTATAATTAGTCGCCCTCAACCAACCTATCCTTCATAAAAACGAACTTTCTGGGGGAGGAGCGATCATGACTCTACCCAACACATTTTTGTTCATGATAGTCGCCTCAGACATAGTTCAAAATAATAGAGCCGTGTATATCTTGGACAATGTCAAAGTTTCAAATTTAAAGGATTAGATCTTAACAAGAGTACACGATCTCCACACCAATAACGACTAAGATGTGTGTTAGGTTAGGGGAGTTAGTTAGACAAGTTAATTCTATATTAATATCACGATCCAAGATTATCTCCTAGATGTGACATGGTGCTTAGAATATCGAGCGACTCTAAGCGAACCACATGGCATGATACTAAGAAAATATACATAACTGAAATAACATGAAGATGCAGAAGAAGTCTAAAAAAGAAATCTCAACACAATCTGAAAATTGAGTAGAAAGACATAAATGTGAAAATACTTATGTCTGACATAAGCCTCTACTACATAAGTGAATGACTAGGACAAGCCCTAACTCACTTAAACAATATGAAAACTAAAGTAGTAAAGTCTAAACTGAAAGTAAGAAAATAAGTGTGGCATGTCCCCGAACCATGAAGACTCACCAAAGCTGTGCTAGGCTGATCAGAATATGTACTAACCACGGCTTGAAGGATGAGAATCAAAATCTATATTATAAAATAATATAGACACAAGAAGGGTAGGCAATCAGTACTCGAAATATACTGAATATAAGGAAAGATGTATGAACATAACATAATATCATGATAAGTCTGAAAACATAATAATGAAATGACCAAGTAAACATTGCATGAAAACTGATAATCTGATTCTAAAAATATAGTACAAGGTCAATGCAATATTCTGAAAAGTCATAATCATAATATATGTGGAAGATACCGTTAACCAACATAAACCATGTGAGCTATAACATGGAGTTCTGTGTGTTGCTCCCACATTGAAAAGAGAGTATCCTATTTTCCAAGGAAAGGACCTTAATCATGAGCTTAGATAGATCCACTAGCTAGAGTCAATTAAGACTAAGTTCTACGAGGGCACATAGTTCTAGGACTTGGGTAATGGTCACTAGACCAACTCAGTGCTAAGTAAACTCCCAACGGAAAACATGCATAATCATAATCATAACCTTTGAAACAATAAGAATCTAGTAATACTAAATCATTCATAGAATAACTCATTTTAATATCATGATTTCATAACATACTATTTGAGACACTATAATCAAAATAATATAAATCTGATATTCATTCATAATGAGAAGTACTTCCATCTGAAGCATCCTAATTTCATATAAACATGTTGATACATTATTCGAAAGTATCCTTGATTCATAAAATTCTTCATTTCTTAATGCATGCATATCATCATAGTTTGATTCATAATCATAAAATACTCGCATAGCATGGGTTCATGAAAATATCATTGAAAACATTGAATTATGATCAAATCATGCATAATTATATCAATCATATTGAGAAAATTGGTTTCTTTGGAACTCAATGGGTGAAGAAGAACCTATTGAAAAAGTCTCCACATACCTTGATGAAACCTGGATTGAAATTGGAATAAGAGACTTGAAACCCTTGAAGCTTTGGAATCCTTGTTCTTCCTTGGTAGAGAACTTTGGAGTTTGAGAGAATGAGGTGAATGGGGTAGTTAGGGTCTTAGGACTCAGTTATACCCCTTAAAAATAATCCTAAAATGACGTAACATAGGAGTTAAAAAGAGTAGGAAAATACCCAACTAACTTTGAGAAAATAACTGCCGGACAGTAACCACGAGCACCACTGTATGGTTCGTACATCAATCATAGACCATACTGTCCATCCGTAATCCATCTTACTGAAAGTCCAAGTCTCTAACTACAAACCATGAACCCATATCTACGACCCGTAATCCTTTTGATGAGTTGTAACTTCCAATCATACATTGAGCCTAGAGGATCTCTGAGGAGTAACTACGACCCACCATCTACAAGTCGTAGTCCAATGCATGACCCGTCAAGTATAATTGTAGGAACACAATACAAACCAACAACCTTCTAAGGAATGCAACCACTAGACCAATTACGACTCATGGTTCCTTTCACGAGTCGTACCATTGGCTCATACAAAGATGTCAGAGACTTCACATTTTCCAATTTTCAGGATCTCCTTCTACCAAGCTAACCACTACTCACATTCCAAACCATGGACCATAAAAACTTCTCCAAAACATTATACCAACATTCTCAAATTCTAAGTCTTAATCATGACTGCTTTTCACGAGTTGTAGATCATTACATGCCCCCTACATGGGCCTTGTAAATGCCAAAAACTGCATATGACATCAGTTCTCTATGCAACTTTCCAACTTCAACTAAGTTATACACTTTCGAGGTGTTACAATTAATCACGTATTCGTGTGATAAATTGGCCCTTTTCAACTTGTTCTACTTTAAATGAGGTGAATTTGAGAGGTATTCCAATCACCGATACGGATTGCATTGGCGGAGATTCAGTAGCCACATTGGGAAACTCTTAGTGGTTGACGATGTGCATGACAGTAGTGGTTTTGGGTTAGAAACTATGGTAGAACTTTGCTCTTGGATTTTCCTAGAGGTTTTGAGTTGGTGATAGCTATTGTGCTTCCTGAAGAAGGATGATCACTTGATTACCCTCCGTAGAGCGTGACTAAAACTTAGATAGCTTATGAGGAAATGAGATAGAGGCCTTTGTTAAGATTGCAAAGTTATTATACACGAGAAATTTAAAAAATTCTGTATTAATATTACGTGACCCCTAATTGCTAAAAAAGGGGCGTGATTTTTTTAGAGATTATGAGTATCGCTCACTAGGCCATTATGGATTGTCCCAAAAAGTTTGGTGAAAAAATAGTCATATTCCCAAAAATCTATTGACTAATACATACAAAAAACTGAGAAAATCCCGAATTCTTGTTTCTTAACCCCTAAACATTACTAAAGGGGTGTGGATTTTTTAGAGGCTATGTGTATCATTAACTAGGTCAATACGGATGGTCCCAAAATATTTGGGGGAAAAAATTGTGTTTGTCATATTCCCAAAAATTCATGAACTAACATAAGAAAAACTGAGATAATCTTGAATTCATGTTTCCCGATTCTTAAATATTAAAACAAGTGGCATGGACAGAGGCTATGACTATGGCTATTGTTCACTAGGTCACTACAAATGATCCCAAAAAAATTGGGGTAAGAATATACGTGTAAGATCCCGTACCTTTTTCTCTATTCTTGCATAATATATGTGGCGTAGTATGGCATGGTTATATGAGGTGTGTATTACTTTGTATTGTATATTGGAGATTAAGATTGCAAATAGGTGGCAATATCAAGGAACTAAACTAAAGTTTTAGTTCAAATGGACCCCTCAAACAAAGTTCATGATTAAAGAAATGGCTCGGGTAGAACTTCGCCCATTTGAAAGGTTTAAATTATCCCATACCTTGTGGATAAGATTATAAGTGTACAACATGCTAAGAATAGTGTGTTATGAGGTATTATAATAGCACAAGGGTCGTATGTTAAGTTTTGAAGTCAAGAAAATTAGCGTCGGCAAAAGTTATCGAAGTTTCTCTAATAAGATTTTCTAAACTTTGGGTCAAATGTCTTGAATGTTTTCTCTCAATAGATAAAGAGTTAGAAGGCCTATGACCCATAAAATCGAAGGCCTACGAGTCTAGTTTGCAAAGCACAAAATACCGTATCCAACCAACATCGGAGTAAAAAGTTACGAGGGTTTTACTGCAGACTGCTTGGGCAGAATCCGGGTCACGGTCCGGGTCGGGTCAATAAATGTGCTATGTTGGCTTACTCAACGTTTTAAGCCACAAAAACATTTTTTTTCACTCCTTAACCAGAAAGAAAGCTTAAGAGATGGTTCTAATGGAGTTCTTGCATGATAAAGGTTAGTTTTTGACGATTTCTACCATTAAAGGTTGCCCCCGTGCCTAGAAACGTGATCTCTACATGTGGCAATCATTTTTCCTTTCCATTAGCTACGTTTGGAGCTAGTTTTTGAAGATATAAATTTGTAGTTATTGGTTTTTCTTCAAGGTTTACACTTGATTAGCTAAGGCAATCATCTCGGTACTCTTTTATGATTGTTTTTATGAAGTTCTCCGAACGTTTCATCACGTTGGGGCCATATGGCAAATCTGTCGATTTAAGATTAATTATGAATTGTTTATAGGTGCGTACCAACTGTATATATAGTGTTTGCGAAGGTTAGGACGTAACGAACAACTTTCGTGAAGAAGCTATGGCCATTTGAGCGTTCGTTGGAAATGTATGTAAAGGCTAAGCTCCATCCCTCATTTTAGCACCACTCCTGGGAAATTCCTAAATCGCCGAATGTGATATTTTGCTATTCTCTTGCTAGAAAGACCTTCAATGAAAGGCATTGGGATCTCAGCTGAATTATTTTCATGATTCTATTATTTTGATATATATTCCACCCGTTCGGATAAATAGAGTATTCGACATCTACATGTCATTTTATCGGTTTTCTTGATTATATGTCCGCATGTATGAATTCTTATTCTTCTTTGGGTGATGTGACTTAAAATATCACGGGAGACCCTTATCATTTGTAACCAGCCCTCTTTCCCCACTAAAGTTATTATGAAAAATCTTTAAAGTAACTCACGATCTTCAAAACTCTCTAATATAACTTAAATGTTTAAACTATTAGAACACTTGGTTTTTGAAATACTTCTTTTATAAATTATCTAGGAACCAAGTTAGGAACTAAGTAAATCACCTTAAACTTGTTATGAATATCTGCAAGGTTAGGTTATCTTTCTAAAATTCGAATTAACTTTTCAAGCTTATTTGGAAGAACAATCATGAGATGGTTTTATGTTATACGAAAGTGATTATGGGGATATGAGAACAAGACTACAAACGGGCCAAGATTGGCAACATGACAACAGTAACTTATAGGTGTTATAAATCCATGACATGACATGCTATGCATTCTACTCCCAATCTATAATCGGGAGGTATGTGGTCTATTGCCTATATTTATACGTATGAGACACCGATGGCCACATGTTGGTGTATATGATGTCGGTTAGCTACCGGGAAGCACCACCATATATAGCTAGAATTTGGTTGGGTATATCATGCATTTGCATCTATATATATGTATTCATGACATACGATTATACGAGCATACCATGCATATTTAAATAGTAGGGAGCCAAATGTCAGCCATGGAGATTATTTGAGTTTTCGTTTCAGGTGGTATCTCTATTACCCTTTTACGGTAAATATTTATGATTCTACTTTTCGCTTTACTTACTAGTACATTTTTATTCGTACTGACATCCCTTTGCTTGGGGACACTACTTTTTGTTTCGTGCGAGCAGGTACAGACAGTGACTCTAATCAACCCACTCACTAGGATTCAGGCTCAACTGTGAGTTGGTAAGCTTCATCTTATCCTGGGGCTATCAGAGGATGTTTACTTTTGTTGTACAGTTTGGGTATAGTCGGGGCCTTGTCCCGAAAATGCTTATATTACTCATAGAGGCTATTGTAGACACAAATTCTAGGTTTTCTTTTGTATGTTTCAATCTCCAACCCATAGTCTTGGCATGTATATATCTGTGTGTGTAAGTAGGTATGTCTTTGGTTGTGGCCTCGTCGGTTAGATAATACATCTTTATTTTTTTTTGGCTTGTCTACCATTGTTTGTATGGTTTATTCTCATTCAGGTCATGACCTTCAGGGTCCAGGTTTCACTTTTTAGAGGTTGTGTTGCCCAATCTTTTTGTCTCATAGTTTGGTTAACTAGTATGTTTTAGTGGGTAACTCGATCTTATAGGGTATCGAGTGTCAGTTACTCCCCCTATTTCGGGGTGTGACAATACGGTCAGTCATATTTCCAAAAAACCATGGAATTATATATATGTAAAATTGAGAAAACAACAAATTCATGTTTCGTGAACCCTAAACGCTAAAACAAGTGGCATGGATCCTATGGAGGCTATGTCTATCGTTCACTAAGTCATTATGTATGGTCACAAAAAATTGGGTCAAAAAGATCCGGTTAGTCATATTTGCAAAAATTCTTAGACTAATACACACAAAAAACTGAGAAAATCCTAAATTCCTATTTCGTGACCTTTAAACACTTAAAAAGTGGCGTGAATCCTGTTGAGACAATAGGTATCGTTCACTAGGTCATTACAGATGATTTCAATAAATATTTGGGCAAAAATATTCGATTAGTCATATTTCCAAAAATTCATGAATTGATACACACGAAACACTTAGAAAATTCTGAATTCTTGTTTCATGACGCCCGGCCCTAAACGCTAAAAAAAGGGCGTGGATTCTTTAGAGACGATGAGTATCATTACGGATGGTCCCAAAAAATTTGGGCCAAAAAAATCTGCTTAATCATATTCTCAAATATTCATAGACTAAACACACGAAAAAAACAAGAAAATTCTGAATTTATGTTTCATGACCCCGAAAGGCTAAAACAAGTGGTGTGGATCCTATAGAAGATATTTAAGTATAATTCACTAGATCATTACAGATGTGTCACGACCCAAGCCTAAGGCCTAGACGTGACATGGCGAATGAGGAACCCGAGGAACCCCAAACAAGCCTCTCAAACTTGTCATCACACTTCATCAGTCGCGGAAGTACATTCAACATTAATTATCGGGAAATAGGGACTAAGGGCAAACCATTTCAAAATGACATCATAGAACAAGAGTCAAGCTCATTTACAAAATACTTGTCCAAC